>NMRB01000377.1:352451-370205 GCA_002633025.1 Notospermus geniculatus | reverse complement strand
TGTTTCCCTCAGAAAAAAGCGAATATATTTTGAACCTCGACTTGCATCATTCATTCGTCAACAATGAAACTAAGTCCTGGCTCTTTCTCATTCCTTGACTCAAGTTGACATCCTGGGTTCTCCAGAACAGAACAGAACGGGCGCGGCGCCCATTTTAAAATGCAGGATTGATCTCAGCGCCCGGTCTAAAAATCCGCTGCCCGGTCAAAAAAAATTGCCGCCCAGTCAAAATTATTCACTTTAAATAACACTGAGGTTTTCCAAGCACCGACAGGAGCTAGGTTTGTGTTCTGAAATGCTGGGAAATCGCATTTCAGGGCTTCGAGATTGCAAATTTTTCCAGGGGAGGCCTCCGGAACCCCCGAGGACGCGCGTGCGGCAGCGGCTTCCGATATCAGTAACCATGTTACGTCACCATCGCCGGTCTATTTCAAACCCTGTGGAGAACCCTGGACATCCGTAGCCGCCATAACAGCATTGCAGAAGACAAGCCATCAGATCTGCCTTCAGCACGAAAGTAGTCAATATATTGAATTGCAAGGGCTTTCCTTTGGAAAAACATGTAAAAACGATCTATAGCCATTATTACAACATGGATATGATCTTCTGCCTGAGGTCTCTACATCAGAAATGGCAAGCAGAATATGCAAAAATTGACTCCCAGGAGTCACTTTCACTTCAGGGTAGATGAATAGGTAGTGGTCCCAAAAATGACAAGTGGGCAGGCAGGCAATAATAGTTCTTTCTCCAGGTGTGCGCAGCATATGGCAGAAAAGTACACTACATCTACACACTTGGAATTGTTTTTCATTCTGTGTAGATTGGCGGGCTAAAAATGATATGATTATATATTGGATGACTCCAGAACTGGTAATAAGCCCCATTTACACTGAGGGCTAAAAATAGAGGAAAAATAATCGTGCTTGGACCAGTCCGAGCACGGATCGCCAAAAAAATAGCAAGCGTAAACAGGACCGAACCGTGCCGAGACCACCAGTTGGAGGTGGTCTCGGACCGGTCCGAGCACGGATCGGTTCGATAACACTATGCTGTGTAAACGGAAACCGATCCCGGCACAGTTGCTAAATTGTGTTCTGCACATGCGTGAATTATGAATGACATCATGGCGGGAATTTCTGAATGATTTTGCATGATGGTGGCATCCGTTTTGTTGTTGTCGTTGTTTGATTTTCGTACCTCTGATCGACTGAACTGACTGGAGAGCTTGTGGCACCCGCCAACTTGGCTCGGTTCCATTGTGCTAATGTAAACGGGGCAGATCGCCAGATCATAGCTGCCAACCTTCAGAAATGGTCATCAGTAGAATTTTCAATATTTTCCCCAGTTTTCCGTAGTTTTGGCACCCAAATCCGTAATAAAATGAAAGGAGAACGCATGAAAAATAGAACATTGACATCAACCAGCCATATCAGCATGACAAGCACATGGCATGACCGCAACTGCCAATCCAGAGGTTGCTTTCCCTCCCCACGACAAAAGCACAACCATCAGCAGATCATCTGGGAGGCAAATATTACATGGAACAGCTAAGATAGTTCGTAGATTCTCTGCAAGGGGAGCTCAGGTTGATATAAATCAGGAACTACGAAGTGAGCAAGACAGAACGAAACTGGGTTCTCACTTGTCTGTTTTTCCATAGTTTTGGTTAGACTGACCGTAAAAACGTATAGAGGAGGTAAAAAACGTAAAAACTACTGACAAATCGTAAAGGTTGGCAGCTATGCCAGATGACGAAGTGGGCTGGGATCGGTCCGAGCACGGATTGCTTTTTCCATGACCAGTGTAAATGGAGCTTAAGTCATCCGAAATCACCAAAATATGGCAACTGACATGACAACTTGAAAATAGCTTATTGGAGCCCACTGTATATTGCACAGAGGAAAACCAATGGATTTTCAAATATGAATCACTAGGGGTTAAAGAATGATCGGGCATGACTAGGAGCATGCCTTCAGTGGATACGAGGAAGATAATTCACACGGGATCACCAAAAATGCTCTGACATCCTTGTGCATTGAATATATACGAAATCTTTGTTTCCATCACCAAATCCCCGAGTGACTGGTCACCATGGCAACCGATAAATGAGCTTGGCTGAAGACTGTTATTGCACAGGCAAATGTCTAACTCAGAGGTAAACGGGGAGACGGTCTCCGCAAACATGCAAACACATTAGCAAGAGTTACTTTAGGAACACGGCAGAATGAAATCTTTGCCAAAGATATCCGGTTTATTCCGAACCTGTTGGAATGCATCCGGATTAGCTTCAGTATCATCATTAGCTTCAGTAGCTTCAGTATCATCCTGACCTAAAGCAAATGCTGTGTTTCTGTATGTTTAAATATTTATTTCTGATTAGATGACGTGACCTGATGAGGACAAATCCAAACACTGACTCACTAAAGGCGCTGCTCCACTTGACAGTTTTCTTGCAGAAGTTGGCTCACAATGGGCAATTCACCATTGTTTGTGTCCTGTCGGCTTACGCTGGGACCAATGACACAAACAACTGCTCTCAGTTGAGTTGCCCATTGAGAGCCAACTTCTGCAAAAAAAGTGTCAAGTGTTAAGGCACAATGTGAAAATGTCGTCTAAACCAGTGTACCCAAGTTACAAGGTTAGGATGGTTAGCGGTGACGGTTAAGGTCAGGACAAGGTTTAGGATTAGGGTAGGGGTCAGTGACAAGGGTTGAGGGTCAGGGTTGGGGTTAGGGTTAGGGGCTTGGCCTAGGAATTAGCGTGTACGATCAATGCATCAGCTATGTTGTGACCAGGAACCAGTCTACCGAGTTACTGACCGACCTGATACTGGGTATATCTGTCGTGCTCCTCTCACGAAAATCATTCATGTTACAAGCCGCGGGTGATACGGCGGTGCGGGTCTTCTGAGGATTTAGCAATGACCTTGGGGGGGTGCGGGTCTTAGGACAGTGCGGTTAATAATGCGGAAAATACGGTACTCTTTTCATCTCCAGATTTTGTCTCCCCATGTAAAAGCAAAACAAACCCTGTCCGCGAGTACTACACGACTGTGACAGCAACGCATGATCTTACCTGGTTTGGCTGTTTCAGGCCGCATATGCTCAGTTCTTATAACGCAGACTGCGCCACTGGTAGCATACTCCAGAACATGGCCCTACTCCCCACTGAAGTCTGGACTTGAGGGGCAGAAACAGTGTCGTGTGCCCTACTACAATCCATATCAAGTAATTTCACAGTGGAAGAATTCGTTACATCAATGTGCTGATCAGCATATTTTGGCCGAAATTACGTGCTTCGAAGCACGTAATGCTCAATGGTGATCACCATTGAGCATAACAGTCGTGACAAGCTGACGGGCCCCACTCCACTCATATATCCTTTTGAGGAATATGGCCGGAAGAGGCTGGAGCCATTAGAAACAAACCAATAGTGGTTAACAATGGAATGATAGGAATATAGAAGCCTAATGGCAACAACGGTTCACTGGCAAGAGAACGAGGAATATCAGACAGCACCACCATCGATGGCCAGAGGAACCAGGCTTTCATCAAGCGGCATGGTATTTCGTGTGTGTATGGATAAACTGGGTCACCATACAGTACGTTGCATAACTGACCTCCCTTCCGCACCACGCACCATCCGTGTACCACATGCAGCGTCTTGCGCGTACCGTCCTCGTATCTTCCGCGGACGTTAGGATGCCATGGAAGGCACGCAGTGAAGACGTAACGTCATTCGCTGGTGGTGTGCAGGCATCACGCAGAAGAAACACCTGACGCACCCGTACCATACGCAATGATCTGAAGCGTACCTTCCGTGTGACGTAAGCAGAAGGTACACAGATAAACGTAGGTCAATTGTGCAACATACTGTACCAATAATATTGGTATGTTGACCCAGTTCATCCACACACACATGATTGATGTACACCATATAGCCCCAGTGCTCGCGAGTGAACACACCGTCACTGATCAGGAATGCTCGACAAGACTGTTTGAATCTACGTATTTCAATGATCTTAGTTATCAATTAGGCATGGAAACTGTTGCTACACATAAAAGAATGAGTTGAAGCATAGTACCTTATCTGATAAAGGGTTTTGGTATCACAGTGCGTCAACTTCTCAAGTGATGAAAATGATGGCGGCCATTTTTTACTGAAGCATAGTTCGCCGCTGAGGTCTTGTGATTCAATATGACCATTCAGAAGCCATCCTCAAAAATAATGTCAAAAATTTCACCAAAAAATGTACAAAAACGTCAAAGCCAGTGAAATAATTCAAATTTCTTTATTCGGGACACGCTTTTTGACCCCAAATGATTTGAATATGCATCAATAGTCAATAGATTTCATGAGAGGAAAAGGGCGAAAAGGGCGACAAGACTGAACGACGCTAAAAGTGTGATAATTTTACTGATGAGAATGCCTAAGGCCAGCTCACTAATATAAAACAAAATTATACGCAGCTATTAAAGCCCTCTGTATTGCATGTATTGAATTTTATGCTATTAAAGTGTTAGGATATATAGTGCAGTAGAGGTTCATAGCCTCATCAAGGTTCCTTAAAGGCTTGCCTGATATGTGCTTCAAAGAATTAAGGCCTAGTATTAGTATTTGATTTTTCCGTCAGGGCCGACGCCATAGTATTATTGGCCCTGGTAAGCACGGAAGAGGCCATCTCAAGCTACTCATGTTCCTCACTTGGTTGGGGTCTTTTACTTGCCCTTGCAAAGCAACAAGGTACAAGGCACCACGGCTTACTGTCCCATGCGACGGACGTGAAGAGCCGGGATTGAAATCCCATATGGCCTGGGCTACATTCGAACCCGGGCCTAGTTTTCAGCACACATCGAAAAAACATATAAGGCCTAGTTTTCAGCACACATCGAAAAAACTGTAGGCGGAGCTCCCATGTATTCAGATAGAGCACAGTACATTTTACACTACACTAACGTTGGAGGATGTAAGGACTTTCTGAATTCAATACAGTATGGCTTTAAGCCAAAGAAGCATGCCCATTGTATGATGCTGAGTCAGTCATACATGGAAGCCTCCCCAACCACTGAAGAGAGCCATTCAATACTAGATGATGCAGTTCCAAAATGAGGAAAGCATTTTAATTACAAGTGAAGCTCTCCACAAAGGCTGGTTGCTGGGTGACTGCTCAGTCGAAGAGAATGATATATGCGATGTATAAGCCATGCTATGAAGCAGTTGACAGAGCGAGTTGCTATGACGATACATTCTTAAGGTTTCTAGCAGACAGTACGTGAGATCATCTGACTAACATGAGATGGAAGAAAATGATGACCAGAGCAAAATGGTCAAAGAAAGGATGATGTTCGTGAGGAGAGAGAGGCATGGGTAATGACTAGCGGCATCGAAGAAGTGGATGTTTAATCAGGCTTAATCAGCACAGACACGTGGCACCATCTGTACTCACGTTATTGAGTATGTACATGCGCAGTAGCCGACGCCATACCTGCCTTTCTGAGTATTCGGACCCCTTGAACGTTTTGTTACGAGCAGACTGACTGGCTAATCAGAAGGTGACGAAATGTTTACACATGCGCAATGAGTCCCTATCCCATAATTCCACCATGCAAAAGATCAGGTTCACCATGCCAATTTCGTGAAATTCAACTTCGAAAAATTCGATTTTTTCGGCGTATTCTTGGCTTCCAGAACGCTTTATACACGTGAACACTGATGAAACATGGATTTAACACTTAGTAATACCATCTTTGGTGTTAAGAAGTGAAATTGGCAGACTTTTAAATCTTTGACGGGAGGTTTTAATTTTGTGTGCATTGCATGCTGGGATGCCGTACTCGATATACCGCGTATACCTGCCTTTTGGAGGATGCTTGCGCGAGGGATGGGACGGTGGTACTCGATAAATGCAGTATACTTCAAGAATGGAGTTCGAACAGACCTGTTTTAATTGGGACAGAGTTCAGGGCTAGAGCTGGCTTCTGAAACTTATTAGTCAAATGATTAGTCAATAGGCATTTTCAATTAGTCAAATTGCCATAGTCTTAAGCTATGTTTAGCTGACACGCGGAATGCGGATTGCGGAATGCGGAAGCGGAAAATGCAATGCATTTTCGTATACAACAGATCGTTCCGCCGGGGATTCCGCGTCTCTATACCGCATTCCGGATGTCTGGTAAACGCAGCTTTAGTCACTAATTTTTATTAGGCGGCAGTGGAATGGACCGAGGGCATGGAAGACGCACTGTCGACATGGCGTGCTGTTCAAGGTAACTGCCAATTGCTCAGAGTTCCTCTCAATCGCTGAAATGTCGACCTGCACGTAGTGGTTTTTTGATCTGCGACAGATCCGTCGAGTTGCTTCAAGGACGCAATGTCGACCTGTAACCCCCTTAAAGAAGGTGTGGTCAACATTCTCATTCATTAGCATGACACTCGCATTATACCTATCGCCAACACAATGCAGTTGATCCATCATCGCACAGCGGCATTAAAAATAGTCTCATGCAGCCAACTGTTTTTTGTTTAAACGCGATGCCCCAGCAAACATCACGCTTGGGTATCCTGGCCACACTCACAGCTGTAGTTGCGTGACTGTGTCTTCCAAATAGATTGTATGCCACGTATCACTGCATGGGCTTGACCCCTTTCAGGGAAGTGAAGGGCATGGTTCCCAGTTTAAGTAATTGATCGGATGATGCCATTCATTCAAAATAGTAGTTGTCGATAGACTGGTCCCCTGTCATAGTTCGCTTCACTACTACGACAGGTATCTTGAACGCCAACTCGGCATGTGATTGGTCAGCCAAACGTCATCAACGGTCGCGCCATGAGTCATCATCTATTTTTAGAGACTCCCGCAACGTTACGAGTCTTTATTGCTCATTTGCATACGTGTGTCAGAATTCAGGCAAACATGGCGGACGCGGCCTGTCGTAGTAGTGGAGGAACGGAGCAGTACGACAGGGGACCACTCTAAGTTGTCGACTGCATGGCTTTCATCACTTCGTTGAGATAGGCTAAGCCACCACATGGACAGAATGGGGAGCACCATTTGGCCACATGATGACTTATAGAGCAGAGGCGACACCTATAGAGGCTCATTGTTCGAGTGATGCAGTTCACCAAGCACGGCCAATCACACCTTGAATCGTCATGAATAATAGGTGGCATCTGTGTACTATAAGTTCAAATGCACACGTATATTCTCGCATGGTCTGCTTCACCGTTGTTCCCCATTGGTCTCTCGGAGGTTCACCATGAAATTTAATGAAACTGGACAGATTCATGCCCAACTTAAAACATTCTACTAACTACTGTTCATGAGATATGGATCTAAGTACATTTTTCAAGATGACTGACTGGCAGCCATATTTGAAGTTCAATCCCGTCCTGACCTCTGTGACCTTGAAAAGTAGGTCAACTCAAAAATCCGGGATTTACCTGATATTGTCCCATCAGAGGAACCCACCATAAAATTTACGTGGCTCAAGCTATCAGCGTTCAGGAGATACAGCCAAAAGGTTTTCACAAAGCGCCCCCTACAGGCCAGAGTGTAAAACTGGCAGCGCTAAATTTCGGTCCAGAGATACATGTAGTTTTTACCGTAGGGTACCTGTACACCCACAGGAATCAGAACCAGTCAGTGTTGGTTTAGGCCTAGGGCAGCTTTGAGATATGAGTAGGCCTTTTGAGTAGGCCTAGGCTTATATAGATTAAATTATTGTAGCGTCGATAACAGTGGGTTGGCATAGAATGAGGTACTGTACATTCCACTCAAGTTCTCATATGCACACACACCCAAACCATTAAGAGGTGGTTCGGGCATGCGTGATACACGCTCATTCAGTTAAAATTCACCAGTAACAGCACACTACTACACAACAACACCTAGCTGTATTGCTTCCATTCTAAAGATTATGCTATTACATTACTGGTATCTCAAAAGTTATTTCCAATATCATGTGTAGTGTTTAATTCATAAAAGCCAGGTACCTGTGTCCTTGAGCATAAACAATGTAATTGTTCTGAATTATCCCATTGATTTTATCTACAATATTACTTTTTACGAAATGGTCCAGGGATCATGTACTCACCTGGGTGCAAATGTACCAGAAGAATGAATGAAATTTATGGTAAAGTCAAAATGTTCAAGGGTCAAATGATCAATCATGGTCAAAATTTTGGCAAACACATACATATCCAGAGGAATCGGAACCAGTGTTGGTTTAGGTTTAGGATGGCTTAGAGATATGACTAGGCCTCGGCCTGTGTGTGGTGGATCTAATTGCAGCGTCCGTAACAGTGGGTAATGGCATACGAGGTACGTTCTGCTCAAGTTCTCGAATGCGCACACACCCGAACCATGGAGAGATGGTTCTGGCATGTCCGGTGTGTGTGATACACGCGGTAATACGTTCGCGCTTAACCGGGTCAGTGCATTTGGTCTCAACTCATGCATTTGGTCTCAACCTGCTGAGCCAAGAGCGACATGCGACTGGTTTTGCCAGAGCGGGTCACATACTGGGCCGTATGCATCAAGCGAAGATTATCTTGAACTCAGGTTGAGCCACAACTTTTCCATTGTCACATCATGCCCTGGCAAACCTGAACAACTGAAAAGTTGTGGCTCAACCTGAGTTCAAGATATCTTCGTTTGGTGCATACGGCCCTCGATGTCCGGAATGCGTGTTGCAGTTCCGGAATGCTCTCTGTTAATAGTGTAGTAGAGTTAGACCTTCGCCGGTCCACGAGCGCCACCTGTGAGCAGCACTGAAGAATGATAATGAGCCGAATTACAGGAACCATTGAGAGAAGACCTCCCAGGAGTGCCTACGATCAGCCGGAAGATGTCTGAATGGTCCAATGTGAGTAAGGTAGGCCACCTTGAAACTCTCACAATAGATAAGGAGCGACTCCAACAATAGGGACTTTTGGCAACGCTCCGTATCATCAATCCGTATCACGTATGACATATGACTTTAAAGGTGCTCTAGTTCGAATTGTAAACATTACAATTTGTTTATTTACATGGTTGATTATAATAGCTATTTTTCCTCGGACAGGTGACTATTTTTATATCTATCTTGACAAATATTCTTGTAACTGAAATATATTTATGATTTTACGCTCAAAAACAAAAAAAAGTTGTGAAAGGCGAGATTTAATTCGATTTTATCTGATTTGTTAGTACCAGAAGTTGACAATAGGTGGCACACTGTAATGTTTACAATTCGAACTAGGGCACCTTTAATAGAAAATGCATTAGCTCGATACGTCATATGTGACACGGATCGACGATACGGAGCCTTGCAAAAAGTCCCTATTGAATAAAATCGACACCCTTAGGTGCTGATTGATTGACAATCCTGCCAAGTCTTAAATAAAGCTTCAATATGGCATAATTCTGATCCTGATTGCATACTCATAAGGAAGCCTAAATGCCCTGAGCAGAGTATTTTAATGGGATGCTTCAGGGGCACAATTCTTTTGGTTCAACAACATTAGTGCAAACGGCCTGACATTAAACAATGTCAAATGAATCAAATGTTAAAGATAATGGGCCGTAACTACGAAGCGCGATTAGGCCAACACGCGTGTAAATTCATAGTTATTCAGGTTAAGGGCCTAGAAAACCATTGTGTTGCTACCTTGTACGCTGCTTGATAGGCAGCATTTACCCACACGATAACCACACGCGGTTAACATTCCTGCGTTTATGTGCAGGAGGATCGAAGAAAAGAGTTGAATGACCCTAAACAAGGCCTGTAGGTTGTTTAAATTTTTCTTTTGTCCTCCGCTGCAGCTAGACAAAGGAAAGTTAACCACGGGTGATTATCCTGCGGGTAAATGCTGCCGATTAAGCAGCGTACAATAAAGTCACACTTGGTTTTGCCTCGAAATTCGGCATGGTAATAGAGGATACCATATCCTGATGCAACGGGTGATTTAATTTGCAAAGAGGACTTTGTTTTGCTCGCAATTTTACTTTTTTTAAAGGTGTTGTTCGATTGCTTTCTAAATTCTCCCTACCACACAACGTGTTGCACCAATTCCAGCCATGCCGTGCATTCCAACCTCCGCCAAAATCAGAATCGCCGATTGCCACGGTTCTTGTTATTATTATTTATTATTATTACATGTATGCCCCCCTAGAACTTCTTTTGACACCGAAAGTATTCAATTTGGTGCATTGTCATGTCCCAAAAATCCAAAATAACAAAATGTAAACATCCATGTTTACAAACATTGAATGTAAACAATGAAGTCGTGATACATGTAAATTATCTTTAATATTGCTAGAGCACATGAAGTTTACCCCAAGCAATTTACTTCTTGAGCAATTAGTGCTTTACAATCTGATGTCTCACACTCTAAAAATTTCATAATGTGATAAAATCGTGCCTTTGATTTTTTAGGTCCTCAAGGACCATAAACGACTCGCATTAAATTGAACTCGCGTGAAGCCAGAGGCAAAGGGAAACTGAGCAAAATTTGAGGCATTTTGAATCGACGTGAATGAATGGATTCTTGAGAATAATCATTAACTATATCACCTGAGGATGATAACGTTGCTTAAGCACCGAGAATAGGAGATCACTTTAACTACATATTCCTCCATGTATACGGGAAATCCAATACTTTAACTCTTTCACAAGAGGATTGTGAAGATAAACTGATGATCATAGCGTTAGTATTTAGTTTAGTTAGGGTATTACTGAGACCTTTTTACATGGTGCGGGTGCGTTCCGGATCGAGGAGGGTTCAGTTATTTTTCCCCGTGTAAAAGCGATACAACTGACCTCCACCTTCCTTGGGCCAGTTCAGTTCACCTCGCACACTGTCATGGAAGGCATGTACAGTACAGGTCACAACTGACATCCCTACGGCTTCGTGTAAGTTACTCGTAAGTTACGCGTAATTTACACGTAACTCACGGCTTTGGTTTCGCGTAACTCGCCTCGTAAATCACTGCGTAGCTAGCGAAATTCGCATAACTCACCGCGTAACTCACCTCGTAAGTTACGCGTAACATAGTTCGTGAGTTGTTGCGTAAGTTACGAGTGACTTACGCGTAACTTACGCGAATTTAGGGATGTCAATTGTGACCTGTACTGTAGTGAAGACGTAACGTCATTTGCCTGTGGTGCGCGGATGTCACGCAGAAGAGACGCGTACACACCCGTCACGCATTGAACTGAAGCGTACTTTCCGCGTGATGAACGCGGATAAAGGTAGGTCAATTGTGCAACGTATACTGTATATATAGACTGAAATTGAATTCTATCACCAGTTCCATCTTGTTTAGAAATGCCTTTCCTAACTTGGAACTACATTTCACCATCTTGTCTTGATTCATTTATGCTATTATTTTCTAGCTCTTGGATAATCAACACAGTAGTCTATTATACAGACGAGTTACACCATGACAAGTTCACCACACTGAATGCAGCATTACAATGCTGTGATCTTTTTTGTGGATATAACTTCCATCCAGGCAAACAAAGCAATAAGCAGCCCCAGACTCAATTGTCCAATCAGAATCCCACCGAGTGGATGAAAGATACATGTATTAAGTATGCAGACTGGGGTGCTAACCTGGTCTAGAATGCTCGTCAGTGTCATCTGTCTGGTTCAGATTCTTCATATTTGTACTGCTGTGCTGGATGGCATCTTCCTTAGATAGGGTATCATATTTTACCAAGATGCGCAATGCTAATATCAAAACAGCCACTTTTCATTCCAAATGAAAGGGAAGAACAAAAGGTACACTCTTAAAAAATTTTCATCACCACAACTTGTCTGCGAATATTGACAAGATGCTTTAGTCAGTCTGACGAGTTACGTCATTCCTGACACGATTTACTTGTCATGGCGAGTCGCACATCTCTGTGACGAGTTCAGTTTGTCCAGTTGACAAGGTGTCTAGTTATGGCGATAAGTTGCAGGTGGCAGGACATTATTGCGCATGCGCTTCCCTCGCCTTCATCGCTCAATTTCAAACTCTAAGCATGCTGTCAACATCGTTGCCTCATTAGCCGCGTGGGTTTAGGGGTTATGCCTAGTAGTTTGTATGTTCCGTAGGTCGTAGGTTCGAATCCCGTCATAGGCTCTGAAATTTAGGTAGGGTTTTTCTGTCATATGTACATGTACATGTACCTGAGATTAGTACTTGTAACTACCGTATAACAGTCTCTCGGCACATAATTTTTTATTTTTGTTTGGCCTGAATGACAAGATGTATTTGTTTCAATGAGAAGATGTCTTTATCCGAGGATGACAAGTTGAAAACAATGTCAATTGACAAGATAGACCCTGTCAATTTAAGCATATGGCTGAGAACGAGCTCCAGCTTGTCAGTACGACGAGATTTTTTTTAGAGTGTAGCTGCAGCATCATAAGATAATGCTGTCACTGTCAGTCTTTCTTCGTCAATACCACTCAACTCCCACAAACCAAATATACCCTGATACTGATACTTCACTTCTTGTGTAATAATATAGAGAACATGATGATCATCAACAGCGTCCTTGCCCTCATTCCCGCCCCACAAATCCTGACCAATGCATCCCACACCATCATCAAGCACACTTCGCTTTTATATCATTGATAAGGCCATACCAAATTGATTGTTCGTTTAACGGATTTCCCTCTACCCCAAATTGCCAAAACGAAATAAAATTTTTTTATTTCACCCGCATCTCCAATTCAGTGTTTTCAGTAAAAAAAATATTTTTTTTGTGCTCGCACCATTCAATCATCCTTAGTGAAAAAATAAAAATAAAAACACCGTTTTTTTTCTTGGAAAACATGCGTAAGTGTCTCTCAAGTCGCAAACACTGCACTGAGCACATGGCCTCGCAGCGCCCCACGATCTGGGACCCCGTGTTGCGAACTGGTGGTAACCCCGTAGATCAATGGCTGACGCCAGGAGGTGAAGAGCCCTGGTAATATTGTTATTCAAATCACATTGATGTAGTTTATCAGCTCAACTCCTTCATTTTATTTTTATTTTTTTTTCGCCAGCAGCATGACACTTTTGGTGAGAGAAGATCCGTTAAACTAACAATCAAATTGGTATGGCCTAATCCTGTTCGTCCCCAATCTTCACTTGCCATGCCATTCCATGCACAATACACAAAATCCAGGATCAATACTGGAGCGAATTCGCAATACCGATCAAGATTTCACTATTTGGCGATCTAGGAATGGCGAGTGTACACAGCGCACATAGAGAACACACTGGCGATATTGGCTATGTTGATCACGTTCAGGCCATCCCTTTGCCAGTGCAGTAACGCTGTGAATAGCTGAAATTGCGTGGCGTTTAATGAACTGCTATGTCAGTGATGCTAGCAACTCGTGTTGGTAAGGTAACTAGTCATTAAGGCTGCATAATTATTTCATCAAGGCTGTTATGTTCAAAATATTCATGGCATAAACCAACTGCGTTGCACTGCATGGCACTTGTATTCAGTTAGACTGGTGATCAAGGGGGACAAACAGCAATTTTGATTCATTGGGTGTGTGATTTTTCGATGGCAGCAGATGGGGTCTGCCTTTTGGCTGCAAGAATCTTATTTCAAAGTGGGTTTGAATATCTGATTATCAACCAGTATAGGCAGTTATCTGATGGACCTCTCTACACAATGTTTTTCGCTCAAGAACAAATTCCTGACGTTATATTAAGCCTAGTGTACATGTACATCGGCTTTGCGACTGGAAGCAACTACCGGCAATGGCGTTTCTGGCAACGGTGGGCGACTGCCTGGAACCAGCAGCAACTGATCAGATCCTCAAACAGGCCGATGAATGTGCACCAGCAACGCTATTGCCGACCGTTGCCTCTAGTTCCAGCCAGTTGCTCATGATCTACTTGTTGCCAATCGTTGCTTCTAGTCGTCCTCAGTCACTTCCGATGTACGCGTGCTGGCCGTGAATTTCCTTGTTTGTGGAGCACACCTGGTCACGTGATGGAATCATGTGACCCACAAAATGTTTATCACATGACTCCCGAGGTGTCTGATCTGAAGACATCGACAATTTCCGTGTAGCATTCAGTACCATTGCCTGTCCAATGTGGGCGCTCCAGATTGAAGACTGGATTGTGCCACTCGTAGCCGCAATGACCAGTCGTAACCAATGCAGGTGCGGATCCAAGGGGGGCGCACCCGCCGCACGCCCCCCCCCCTTTCGGCCAAAAAATGCTTAAAATCGACCGTGAAATTCTGAAATTTGGAGCAAATCATTGAAATTGATCGTAGATTTCAATGTTTCTAGCACAGTGCACCCCCTCTTTCCCGAAATCCTGGATCCGTCCCTGCAATGTGCGCGGAACACGTACGTACAGCGATAGCAACTATTGCGTTAGCTGCTTTCAGTCGCAAGGCGGGGGGATGTACGCTGAATCTTGCCGTACAATGTGATTATCATACAAGCACCAGGGGATAAATGAACCTCACTGATCAGGAGAGCCTGTAATTTGACCAGGTATATCCTGCTATCATCATTTTTATACCATCATTTTGCCTAGTTATGGCATTGCAAGTAAGAATGACAACATTGGCACTTCAAGCTGTTTTCAGGAGTTTATGTCAAGGAATAGTGGAAGTAGAGGATACTGTCACATCATTAGTCCTAATGTAATTATCCAAAGAATGAGTTACCCTTTTAATCTGACAAGTTACAAATAATTCAATCAGCCGGCAAACACCATTTGCTTCTAATGATGTAAGACTAAACACCCAATTAGTGAGTTAAGAACTACACCAAACAGACGTTGCCCGAAGCCACGTGAACTGATATGAATGATGAAGATAACACGAAAGTTTGAAAGGCTTTTTTCAAAATTTGATAACGTGGGGCCTATTTAATACATAGACTTGCCGCAAATGTTGACCATCGGCTAAACTCCCTACGCAGTTGTGTACCGCCCCTTTGGTTCACCTGCTCTCCACAACTGCTTCACTTTGTAGAAGTCACTGCATTTGGTCACCAGATGGCGTCAGGGCCTGGCGCGAGTTTTATAGCCTATCAGCATGCTGCTTTCAAAACTCTTTGGCCCATTAGCAACAATGGCTACTAGATCACACGATCCTCTCAGCCTATGAAAAAGTGTCTCAGGCCAGCTTGTTACGGGTTGCTCGGCACTCTCATTGGTCGACTCTCTCAGCGCCATCTGTACACCAAACACAGCAAATTTTACGAAGTGAAGCAGTTGCGGAGAGCGGGTAAACCGAAGGGGGTGTGGCTGCGTAAGGAGTTAACCGTCAGTAGACTGTGTCGTACAAGTAGGCAGGTCTGTATTGCACTGCATTGTCTTTGCACATGGACATCACTGTTTGAAGATGATTACTTCATGAGCTGGCAGTCAATCGTGTGAACAAATTTTGATAGCTCAGTCCAGTGCTTGGAATCAATCAAGCAACGTACAGTTATGAGTGGTTTGTGATAAAACCCGAAACAAAATGAAATCCTCGAAATGATCGAAATGGGACTCACAAGGAATTTGCGAATTAACGTAGGCCTAAATTAAGTGTCATTATGTTGCAGATGTATGCTCCCGTCTTGAGATTGACGTTTTTTCCGACACAGCACACAAAATCAAATTATATTATTATTTTTAGAATCAATCAGAATCATCAATGTACGAAATTCCCTTCGGTGCTCCTCAAGTTACCGCCAGTTTTTGTTCTGCATTTTCTTCACTCTGGTGCATAAAGCAATTGTCAACGTCGGAGCAGATTCTACGTTAAAAACTTAAATATCGGTATTACAATAAGACAACAAAACGAAAATAAATATGCAAATCATGCCCATTTTGATGATTTCATTTCGTTTCGTTTCGTTTCGTTCCGGGTTTTATCACTAACCAGTTATGAGCTGATTCAGTTGCAATTGATGCATTACTCAATCAGAGTTTCAACTTACAGGTTAAACTCCACAACGGACATCAGTTCATGAACTTAGCCACATCTTTATCCCGATCAGTCATTCCGTATATGAGGCAGAAACAAATTGACACTGATGACTCCATACCATGACTCACACTGCTATAGACCCCTAAAGCCAGGCGCACTTGCGACTGGAAGTAACTGATCTGGTCAGTCGCTGGTGATATACGCGCTGTGCGCACATTGCAAATTCACCAACCAGTAAAACTAGGAGGATCTAATCAGCCGTCATGTCCAGACCGCGTACATCGCACTTGCGACTGGCGGCAACTCAGGTAACATTGAGACTTGACGAGACTTAGGTTTCATTCAGAAAACTGGCACTGATCAGTCGCAAGCCCGCGTACATCGCAGCGACTGAACGGAACTGGGTACAGCAGTGAGTAGTCACTAGAAAGTTGAACGTGTACAACTCGCGGCGACTGGCAAAATCTCAGTTCCAGCGAGTCACAAGGGTGTGTACATCGACCCTTTCTGGCAACTACGCTTGGACATGTTGGATCAGAGCCTGGCCCCAGACGTATTCATTCTGGTTATGCTAAGGGTTCCAACATGTCATTACAAGTGGCGCTCACACACAGACGTTGATTAAAATGCGCCATAAGTATTTCTTAGCGTACCGCAATAAAAAACTGAAACAATGTCTCAAATTACCGGGTAGTCTTATCAAGCTTTATGACACATATTATTTACATTTTAATAATTTCCTGTATTTTTATCACCGTTCCTGCGACATATATAGGAACTGAATCGATGCTCTGACTTAATGAATAGCTCTGTGTATGAATTACATCCGGGTGTGCACACCCTGGCTCAGGGCGCGGGTACCCGGACGTCATTACGAAAATACTTCGACAGGGGCAAGTGGCTGTGCGAGACTATCTCCAGTCGCAAGTGTGATGTACGCTAGGCTTAACTTCAACAACAGGTCCAGTAAAAATGTCACGACAAGTAAAGGAGATTTTTGCGATGGAGATAAATTATAGGTACCTAATTAGCAAAAGAATAAAATCTTTGGCGATCCTTCCTATGCCAGTCCATGATAAATGAACTTCATGGCCACAACTCAAAGCAATCCCATAGAATCCTTTAATGCAATATTCATGTCCAAGTTCTTGTGTAATATAAAATGGTCCATGGACCATGTGCTCACTGGGTTGGACATAATAGTCTAATGACAGAGGGAGGTACATATCAGTTATGAGCAATCTGGGTCAAGTCGTTCCCAGAAAAGACTGATGATTTTCGGGTTACGCCACCTGGCGGCCATATTGGATGTCCGATCGGGCCGAAACTTCACATGGACATAAAGGTCATCTGCAGGGGGCCACATAGCACATTGGAGCGCTTTAGGTCAAGTCGTTCCTGAGTTACAGCACTTTGATGATTTTTGGGTGACGCCACCTGGTTTGAAGTCAATTCAGGCCGAAATTTGACATGCATGTAAAGGTCATCTAGATGGAGGTAAATATCAAATTTGAGCACTCTGCGTCAAGCCGTTCCTGAGTAATAGCACTTACTTGATTTTCAGGTTACGCCACCTGGCGGCCATATTGAATGTCCACTCGGGCCGAAACTTGGTATTTTTTAAGGTACCCCTCCAATGCATGTTTATGCAAGATATGAAGTTGCTCGGTGAAATAATGACAAACTGTGGCAGGTTCGTCACTTTTGTCGAACTTTGACCTCTGTGACCTTGAAAAGTAGGTCAAATCAAAAACCCGTTATATATGTTATGTATCCTTATTAGCTACACCTATGATAAAAATTTGGAGATGATCTAGTCATTAGTTCAGGAGTTATT
>NMRB01000377.1:292262-351346 GCA_002633025.1 Notospermus geniculatus | reverse complement strand
GACACCTTCCAACTGCTTCCAAAGTTGTGAATCAATGAGAGAACCAACAAACAGCAAATGGTCAATCTTACCACTTGAAAGCTACAATCCAACCCAAAACTTCAGAAATTGATCTGATACACGATTGATTTTCAAGTGTAGTGAGTACCCAGGAGACGTATTGATTTCAGATATTCTACAATTTCTTTTCATATAGAACCATGAGGCAAAGGCATGCTTCGTTTGTAGAAACTAGAGCTGGCTACGGCCAGCGATCTCTCTGCTCCATCACTAGTTGGTGATTAGATGTAGTCGTGTGGTTGGGAACCAATGGTGGGATAGTTTTGGCTGATCATTGGTGGAAGTGGTAGCAAAGTGTTTGGGGATGAAATGCTGTTTACTAAAGCCAGGCATACATCGCACTTGCGACTAGAAGTAACTGATCAGGAGCCATGTTCCCGAAGCCACCTTTAGGCTAACGATGTCATTAAAACTGGGAAAATGCATAGCGTAACGACATCGTTAACGTAACGACGGCTTCGGGAACATGGGTCCAGATCAGTCGCTGGTGATGTTCGCGCTGAGCGCACATCGCAAATTCAGCAACTCAGTAGATCCAATCAGTCGTCATGTCCAGACATCGCACTTGCGACTGACAGCAACTCAGGTAACATCCGGCATGTCCGGGGCGTTGAGACTCAACACCCCTTTTTGGTGAGTTTTGTGCCTCACGAGGCAGAAAACTCACCGAAAATACGCGCACGCGAGCTATCTGCTGAGCGAAAAGTAGGTCAAATCAAAAACCTGTGATTTATGTGATGTTGTCTCATCAGAGGAACCCACCATAAAAGTTTCGTGGTTCTAGCTAACAGCGTTCAGGAGACATGTTCAAAATAATGTTTTCACCAAGCACCCCCTACAGGCCAGAGTGTACACTAGCAGCGCTAAGTTTCAATCCAGACATAGTTTTTACCATAGGGAACCTGTACACCAAGTTGCACATTTCTAAGCCGCACATTTCTAAGCCAAGCAGTTTAGAAACGTGCCACCCCTGTTAACAACAACGGATGACAGGCCATAAGAAAAGCTCATCTCACAGAGGTCAGCTAAAAAATACATGTAGATCCAAACCATCTTGCTAGCAGGGGATAATGGAATCTCTCCAGAATGAGAAATCATTCCAGAGACTATTCCTGTGCCATCATTAAAGGGCAAAGAATATTATCGGTACCTATCCATTATTTATTGAGCTGCTGATGTGCTGATCAAAGAGTAAAACAAAGGCTATGTATTCAACCTAATGAAATGGTCCATGGACCATGTGCTCACTGGGTTGGACATAATAGTCTAATGACAGAGGGAGGTACATATCAGTTATGAGCAATCTGGGTNGACGGCTTCGGGAACATGGGTCCAGATCAGTCGCTGGTGATGTTCGCGCTGAGCGCACATTGCAAATTCAGCAACTCAGTAGATCCAATCAGTCGTCATGTCCAGACCACGTACATCGCACTTGTGACTGGCAGCAACTCAGGTAACATCCGAGGCATTGAGACTCAACGCCCGTTTTTGGTGAGTTTTCTGCCTCACGAGGCAGAAAACTCACTGAAAATACGCGCACGCAAGCTATCTGCTGAGCGAAAAGTAGGTCAAATCAAAAACCTGTGACGTTGTCTCATCAGAGGAACCCACCATAAAAGTTTCATGTTTCTACCTAGCAGTGTTCAAGCGATATGGTCAAAAGGATGTTTTCACCAAGCACCCCCTACAGGCCAGAGTGTACACTAGCAGTGCTAAGTTTCAATCCAGAGATAGTTTTTACCATAGGGTACCTGTACACCAAGTTGCACATTTCTAAGCCAAGCAGTTTAGAAACGTACCACCCCTGTTAACGACAACGGACGACACGCCATAAGAAAAGCTCATCTCACAGAGGTCAGCTAAAAAATACATGTAGATCCAAACCATCTTGCTAGGAGGGGATAATGGAATCTCTCCAGAATCAGAAATCATTCAGAGACTATTCCTGTGCCATCATTAAAGGGCAAAGAATATTATCGGTACCTATCCATTATTTATTGAGCTGCTGATGTGCTGATCAAAGAGTAAAACAAAGGCTATGTATTCAATCTAAAAATTACCGTTAGCTATTAAGAGGGCATCCAGGAGGAACCAGTGTTTCCGCCAGAGGGTACTAAGGGTACTATGCTAGGACCCTCAAAGGAACAGAAAAGGGCCATTTTTGAAGAATTTAGTACCCTCAAAAAAATTTCTGGCAGAGACGCTGCGACCCTGGGAACCATTGTTGGTGTGCTAACAAAATCCCAGGAGTGTTGTAAAATCTGTCCACAGCAATAATATTGTTGATGTGGTGATTTAAATTCACAGAGTGATTACTTGTGCAAACTATGTGAAAATGAGAAAAACATTCGAGGCACATAACATCACTCTGGTTGATATTTATTGAAAACTTTTGTCAAGCAAGCAAACTTTAAAATCAATGTTTGAAAACATCCTAGGGTTTTTGGTAACCCGAGCTCCCGGGTCAAATACGCATGTATCCACCATCTGACGCCAAGAAGCTCCCTACGTCAAACTGACGCAGCTGAATTTTATTAGCTGACGCCTCAAATACAATGCGATGCATAAACAACTCACTCCTTTATAATTTGACCCGTTGACCCACCGATTTATCGCAGACGCAGCCATCTTCATGGTTAGAATACTCCGCCGCGTGCCAAAATCAAGTCACCCAGACCCACACGTCATGTTAGCAGAGAGAGTGTTGTAATGAATGTTAATGTATGAGCTCCATCGCTAATTGGTTCAAACTGAGCGACTGAAATGCCATCTTCAGGCAACGTGTATTTTTAGTTCGTCCACGTGTGCTAAGTCGTGAAGATGGCGCTGGGATCACCATAGACTGGTTCCTTTCTATGACGACGTCACATTTATTGAAAGTGTGATGACCCCTCAAAAGTCAGAATATGACAAAGTGACCCCCCAAATTGAAGTATGACCCTTGGATCAAGAGCACCCTGGGTCATTGACCCTTGACCAAAATTCTCTACCAAAAAACCCAACCTCGTTCCCAGGGGTCGTTCGTTTTCTAGTTTCTGACAGTATGGCGGACGCGGCACTAACCCCTGGAATCAGCTTTGGTTTTTAGACCAGGAATCTTGTCTAAGTATAGGTGGCAGCACGAGTCAAAATAATTAATCTGAAATACTTTCTCGCACTTTTTAAAATTCTTTTTACAAAAAATCTTCAAACCTTGATATAGGTAACCTTTTGATTTGATCCAAAATATTTTGAAAATTTGTTTGGGTATATTCTTGGGTATATTTTGACGGTTTCCCATCAACCAATCAAATGCGTTAAATCCAAAGCTGATTCCAGGGGTTAGTGAGCGAGTGGTCCGAGGTTGTCTGAGCGAACTATACCCCTGGGGACGAGGTTGCCGAAAACCCTGATCCCATCACACAGCATCTGACCCAAACAGTCAGCCAATCGGGCAACCGCAAGAAACCATCATACAAATGTAACCCAATAGAATGTTCTTTGAATTAGATCTCCGTACTTTGACCTACCAACAATGCCAAAGGACGAAAGTATCGATTCTCTCTCTCTTCGGTGAAAAAATACATTTCTTATGAAGTTAATGATTAGTATGGGTGATTATGCATGACTGGCGTTTTAGTAAGAAAGGCTAGCTAATCTATGAGTATGGATCTAGTATCATGCTACGAACAATGTCCTAATTAATAAGCAACCTAAAATAGGCTCTCTAATTAATGACAGCAGCCACGTTTTCTATCGATCTCGTGTTGGTAAGGTAACTAGTCATTAAGGCTGCATAATTATTTCATCAAGGCTGTTATGTTCAAAATATTCATGGCATAAACCAACTGCGCTGCACTGCATGGCACTTGTATTCAGTTAGACTGGTGATCAAGGGGGACAAACAGCAATTTTGATTCATTGGGTGTGTGATTTTTCGACGGCGGCAGATGGGGTCTGCCTTTTGGCTGCAAGAATCTTATTTCAAAGTGAGTTTGAATATCTGATTATCAACCAGTATGTGTATTATATAAATATTTCACGTCAAGCCATGAAATAATGGAAATTATTCGTCAGGTCAAAAAATTATTTCCCGAGGCGAAGCCGAGGGAAATAATTTTTTGACCTGACGAATAATTTCCATTATTTCATGGCTTGACGTGAAATATTTATTTTATCATACCTCAACTTTGAACATTATGATGATTTTTATAGCGAGGAGGTGTATCTAGGCCCACCCTGGCATGCAGCGCAGGCCTACTAACTACAGAAGTTCTGCAGCCAAAACATTCAAAAATCTGTGTCGGAAGTCATCGGAGTATATCACTCCTCTGGGACATATTCAGACCCCCTGTGCTTTGTTTCGACCCCGCCCCACGTAGGCCTACTGAGGCGATGGAATGAGCCCGACCGGGCAAGGCCAATACACGAATCAATGATCTTGGCACATGCTAAAACAAAAAGGCTCTGGTTGCGGAATACACCGTGTTTCGATCGTAGGACTTGATACCGCCGGTATGTAGGCCTACATGTATGTGGGCCTGCGCCACGCCCACGGCACGGCCGCCTATCGGCCGGCTGGAGGAAGGGCAAAGTGGCGGGGTCGGATACGGATCCGACGCGCCTGCCTGTGAAACAAACAAACACAAACAGCGGCAATGGATGATGCAGGGACACAGTCATGATGTCATGGATGTAGGCCTAGGCCTAGGCCTACCTTCGAGTTCACGTAAACTTCGAAAATATGGTCATGATGGTATCATTGCACAAGATCTATAGATTGCTGCTTGTATTGTATCTCCTACGGCATATTTCCTGCATGCCAAAATCGTCGTTGTCTCACGAAGAACGTCACGACGTGACGACGTGCACGATGACACTGCCGATGACCAAACATGAAATAATGCCATGAAATAATGAAAATTATCGCATGGCACGTGACCGTAAATGACACGCTGTGATTGGCTGACGTTCTCTTGAGGTATGATAAAAGCAGTTATCTAATGGACCCCTATATACAACGTTTTTCGCTCAACAACTAACTCCTGGCGTATTAAGCCTAGTGTACATTGGCTTTGCGACTGGAAGCAACTAAGGGCAATGGCGTTTCTGGCAACGGTGGGCGACTACCTGGAACCAGCCGCAACTGATCAGGACCCATGTTCCCGAAGCCGTCGTAAGGTTAACGATGTCGTTACGCTATGCATTTTTCCAGTTTTAACGACATCGTTAACCGAACGACGGCTTCGGGAACATGGGCCCAGATCCTCAAACAGGCCGATGTATGCGCACCCGCAATGCTATTGCCGATCGTTGCCGCTAGTCCAGCCAGTTGCTCATGTTGTACTTGTTGCCAATGGTTGCTTCTAGTCGTCTTCACTCGCTTCCAATGTACGCGTGGTGGCCGTGAATTTCCTTGTTTGTGGAGCACACCTGGTCACGTGATGGAATCATGTGACCCACAAAATGTTTATCACATGACTCCCGAGGTGTCCGATCTGAAGACATCGACAATTTCCGTGTAGCATTCAGTACCATTGCCTGTCCGATGTGGGCGCTCCAGATTGAAGACTGGATTGTGCCACTCGTAGCCGCAATGACCAGTCGTAACCAATGCAGGTGCGGATCCAAGGGGGGGCGCACCCGCCGCACGCCCCCCCCCATTCGGCCAAAAAATCTTTAAAATCGACCGTGAAATTCTGAAAGGGGCTGTTCACTTAAGGCTCAATTGTACAATATAAATCTAAGAATTACATTGCCCTGGCCTCTTTCTTGCTTATGTCATACTCCCCTCACACCTGACTGCACAAGCCTCTACTGGAGAGTCTACTCAGGCCAATAGGCCAAAAATGTGGTTCTTGGGATTTTGTAAAATTGATCCTTAAGTGAACAGCCCCTTTGGAGCAAATCATTGAAATTGATCGTAGTTTTTATTGTTTCTAGCACAGTGCACCCCCTCTTTCCCGAAATCCTGGATCCGTCCCTGCAATGTGCGCGGAACACGTATGTACATCGATAGCAACTATTGCATTCCGCTGCTTTCAGTCGCAAGGCGGGGGATGTACGCTGAATCTTGCCATACAATGTGATTATCATACAAGCACCAGGGGATAAATGAACCTCACTGATCAGGAGAGCTTGTAATTTGACCAGGTATATCCTGCTAATATCATAATGTTTATACCATCATTTTGCCTAGTAATATGATGGCATTTTCAGTAAGAGTGACAACATTGACACTTCAAGCTGTTTTCAGGAGGTTATGTCAAGGAATACTAAATAGTGGAAGTAGAGGATACTGTCACATCATTAGTCCTAATGTAATTATCCAAAGAATGAGTTACCCTTTTAATCTGACAAGTTACAAATAATTCAATCAGCCAGCAAACAGCATTTGCTTCTAATGATGTAAGACTAAACACCCAATTAGTGAGTTTAGAACTAGACCAAACAGACGTTGCCCGAAGCCACCTGAACTGATATAAATGATGAAGATAACATGAAAGTTTGAAAGGCTTTTTTCAAAATTTGATAACATGGGGCCTATTATACATAGACTTGCCGCAAATGTTGACCATCGGCTAAACTCCCTACGCAGTTGTGTACTGTCCCCTTTGGTTCACCTGCTCTCCACAACTGCTTCACTTCGTAGAAGTCACTGCATTTGGTCAACAGATGGCGTCAGAGCCTGGCGCGAGTTTTATAGCCTATCAGCACGCTGCTTTCAGAACTCTTTGGCCCATTGGCAACGAATGTTCTTTTGCTACCATGGCTACTAGATCATACACGATCTGCTCAGCCAATGAAAAAGTGTCTCAGGCCAGCTGCGGTTGCTCGGCACTCTCATTGGTCGACTCTCTCAGCACCATCTGTAGACCAAACGCAGCAAATTTTACGAAGTGAAACAGTTGCGGAGAGCGAGTAAACCGAAATGGGGTGCTGCTCACAACTGCGTAAGGAGTTCAACCATCAGTAGTAGTCTATATATCGGTACTGTGTCGTACAAGTAAGGCAGGTCTGTAGTGCACTGCATTATCTTACACATGGACATTACTGTTTGAAGATGATTACTTCATGAGTTGGCAGTTAATCATGTGAACAAATTTTGATTTGCTCAGTCCAGTGCTTGGAATCAATCAAGCAACGTACAATTATGAGCGGTTAGTGATAAAACCCGAAACAAAATGAAATCCTCGAAATGATCGAAATGGGACTCGCAAGGAATTTGAGAATTAACGTAGGCCTAAATTAAGTGTCATTATGTTGCAGATGTATGCTCCCGCCTTGAGATTGACGTTTTTTTCGACATAGCACAAAATCAAATTAAATTATTATTTTTAGAATCAATCAGAATCATCACTGTACGAAATTCCCTTCGGTGCTCCTCAAGTTACCGCCAGTTTTTGTTCTGCGTTTTCTTCACTCTGGTGCATAAAGCAAGTGTCAATGTCGGCGCAGATTCTACGTTAAAAACTTAAATATCGGTATTACAATAAGACAACAAAACGAAAATAAATATGCAAATCATGGCCATTTCGATGATTTCATTTCGTTTCGTTTCGTTCCGGGTTTTATCACTAACCAGTTATGAGCTGATTCAGTTGCAATTGATGCATTACTCAATCAGAGTTTCAACTTACAGGTTAAACTCCACAACGGACATCAGTTCATGAACTTAGCCACATCTTTATCCGGATCAGTCATTCCGTATATGAGGCAGAAACAAATTGACACTGATGACTCCATAACATGACTCACACTGCTACAGACCCCTAAAGCCAGGGGCACTTGCGACTGGAAGTAACTGATCTGATCAGTCGCGGGTGATGTGCGTGCTGTGCGCACATCGCAAGTGATGTGCGTGCTGCGCACACATCGCAAATTTACCAACTCAGTAAAACTAGGAGGATCTAATCAGCCGTCATGTCCAGACCGCGTACATCGCACTTGCGACTGGCGGCAACTCAGGTAACATTGAGACTTGACGAGACTTAGGTTTCATTCAGAAAACTGGCACTGATCAGTTGCAAGCCCGCATACATCGCAGCGACTGAACGGAACTGGGTACAGCGGTGAGTAGTCACTAGAAAGTTGAACATGTACAACTCGCGGCGACTGGCAAAATCTCAGTTCCAGCGAGTCACAAGGGTGCGTACATCGACCCTTTCTGGCAACTACGCTTGGATCAGAGTCTCCACACGTATTCATTTTGGTTATGCTAAGGGTTCCAACATGTCACCACAGGTGGCGCTCACACACAAACGTTGATTAAAACGCGCCATAAGTATTTCTTCGCGTACTGCAATAAAAAACTGAAACAATGTCTCAAATTAGTCTTATCAAGTTTTATGACACATATTATTTACATTTTAATAACTTCCTGTATTTTTATCATCGTTCCTGCGACATATATAGGAACTGAATCGATGCTCTGACTTAACGAATAGCTCTGTGTATGAATTACATCCGGGTGTGCGCACCCTGGCTCAGGGCACGGGTACCCGGATGTCATTACGAAAATACTTCGACACGGGCAAGTGGCTGTGCAAGACTATCTCCAGTCGCAAGTGTGATGTACGCTAGGCTTAACTTCAACAACAGGTCCACTAAAAATGTCATGACAAATAAAGGAGATTTTTGCGATGGAGATAGATAAATTATAGGTACCTAATTAGCAAAAGAATAAAATCTTTGGCGATCCTTCCTATGTCAGTCCATGATAAATGAACTTCATGGCCACAACTCAAAGCAATCCCATAGAATCCTTTAATGCAATATTCATGTCCAAGTTCTTGTGTAATATAAAATTATCCATATCACAATGGCTAATCAGCCATATGTTCAGAAACATCACAAATGAAATACAATGTAGTAAATTGATACTCGGATAGCAGGGGCGTAGCCAGCGGGGGGTGGGGGCGGGCAAAGCAAAAAGGGACAAAACAAATTTTTCCTCTAAAAGGTCATTTCCCCTCTTCAAGCCAAGTTACTGTGGTGTCAGATGTGGGGAAAATGCATCTGAGAGGATCTTGATTTTCTATTTTTTTCTGGGGGACGACCACACACGTGCCAGACATGCCCCCCGGCGCGAAAAGGGACAAAACAAATTTTTCCTCTAAAAGATCATTTCCCCTTTTCAAGCCAAGTTATTGTGGTGTCAGATGTGGGGAAATAAATGCATCTGAGAGGATCTTGATTTTCTAATTTTTTCCAGGGGAGGATCACACATGTACCAGACAAAGAACACAAAGATACATAAAAACTTTATCCTGAATCCTATTTAGCACAACCAATCCATCTCATCCATGCAATGAGGAAATCAAATTCTTAGGGACCGTCTCAAAAAAGACGAAGTGACTTCATCTTTCCCCTGACCCCCTCCCCCCCGCTTGAAAAGATGAAGTGGGCACTTGACATTGACTTCATCCATGTAGGGACGGTAGGCATGGAAAGATGATAAAGAAAAACATGTGAAGACACTAGTAAACCAAGAAAGCATATCAAGAAGTCATTCTCCTGTGGGCTTCCCCAAATCGAGAACCCCCTCAACCCAGACAAAGTCACTTCATCTTTTTTGGCATCAAAACAATTTTGAGACGGCCCCTCATTGGCCTCTAGCTGTGGTAGTTTTCATTGAGCTTGTAAAGTCCAGGAAATATGTTTCTTCCAAAACGAAATACAAGTTTCCTTGCTCACGCTCACGCTCTTTTCGCCAAAGCGGGTCACAAATATTTTTGCCTACAAATACTCAGTTGGGTCATTATGGTGATTTGCTAGTTAAAGTGCTCCTTTAACTTGTTCACGGTCACTCCCGAACATATTCGTCTGAACGTCCATGTTCCTAAATGGTCATGCCCGAGTATGTTCAGGTACTGCGTATGCCGATTTCCAAGCCTTTGCGAGGTTTTATTGTAATTTAAGCTGAATAAACCACGTCCCCACGCATGCTCTACAACTCGCACTGTACATTTACACTACTTTCGTTCCGCCTGTATTGTGTATGAGGTTCTGAACTTAGCAGCAACTGGATGTCTCAGTGACAATATGGCGGGCGGGACCAATGAATCACGACTTTTTCTGTTTAAAAAAGCTTCTGGCAGGGACTTTTTTCAGGATAAATGATTCAGAAGGGATTATTTTTTATAATTCTGATAATGACGATTGAGGATATCCTGAACTTGACGAAAAATAATCATGTGGTGGAGGTCAGGACCATGCCCAAAGATGGCGATTTTCATTAAAAAACCCGACCAATTAGGGTTTTTGAGATACCAATTACGTAACCGTCAACAGGTTAAGACACCTTCCAACTGCTTCCAAAGTTGTGAATCAATGAGAGAACCAACAAACAGCAAATGGTCAATCTTACCACTTGAAAGCTACAATCCAACCCAAAACTTCAGAAATTGATCTGATACACGATTGATTTTCAAGTGTAGTGAGTACCCAGGAGACGTATTGATTTCAGATATTCTACAATTTCTTTTCATATAGAACCATGAGGCAAAGGCATGCTTCGTTTGTAGAAACTAGAGCTGGCTAAGGCCAGCGATCTCTCTTCTCCAACACTAGTTGGTGATTAGATAGTGTACAGTATGTGGCACAATTGACCTCCCTGAATCCGCGCACCTTCCCCGTACGTGACGCGGAAGGTAGGCTTCAGTTCATCGTGTATGGTACGGGTACGTCACGCGTCTGTTGCGTGACGTCGGGTGAATGACGTAACGTCTTCACTGCGTGCCTTCCATGACGCTGCGCCACGTCCTCGGAAGATATGAGGACGGTACGTGCATGACGCTGCATGTGGTACGCGGATGGTGCGCGGCGTGGAAGGGAGGTCAATTGTGCAAAGTACTGTAGTCGTGGGGTTGGGAACCAACGGTGGGATAGTTTTGGCTGATCATTGGTGGAAGTGACAGCAAAGTGTTTGGGGATGAAATGCTGTTTACTAAAGCCAGGCTTACATCGCACTGCATAGCGTAACAACATCATTAACATAACGACGGCTTCGGGAACATGGGTCCAGATCAGTCGCTGGTGATGTTCGCGCTGAGCGCACATTGCAAATTCAGCAACTCAGTAGATCCAATCAGTCGTCATGTCCAGACCACGTACATCGCACTTGTGACTGGCAGCAACTCAGGTAACATCCGAGGCATTGAGACTCAACGCCCGTTTTTGGTGAGTTTTCTGCCTCACGAGGCAGAAAACTCACTGAAAATACGCGCACGCAAGCTATCTGCTGAGCGAAAAGTAGGTCAAATCAAAAACCTGTGACGTTGTCTCATCAGAGGAACCCACCATAAAAGTTTCATGTTTCTACCTAGCAGTGTTCAAGCGATATGGTCAAAAGGATGTTTTCACCAAGCACCCCCTACAGGCCAGAGTGTACACTAGCAGTGCTAAGTTTCAATCCAGAGATAGTTTTTACCATAGGGTACCTGTACACCAAGTTGCACATTTCTAAGCCAAGCAGTTTAGAAACGTACCACCCCTGTTAACGACAACGGACGACACGCCATAAGAAAAGCTCATCTCACAGAGGTCAGCTAAAAAATACATGTAGATCCAAACCATCTTGCTAGGAGGGGATAATGGAATCTCTCCAGAATCAGAAATCATTCAGAGACTATTCCTGTGCCATCATTAAAGGGCAAAGAATATTATCGGTACCTATCCATTATTTATTGAGCTGCTGATGTGCTGATCAAAGAGTAAAACAAAGGCTATGTATTCAATCTAAAAATTACCGTTAGCTATTAAGAGGGCATCCAGGAGGAACCAGTGTTTCCGCCAGAGGGTACTAAGGGTACTATGCTAGGACCCTCAAAGGAACAGAAAAGGGCCATTTTTGAAGAATTTAGTACCCTCAAAAAAATTTCTGGCAGAGACGCTGCGACCCTGGGAACCATTGTTGGTGTGCTAACAAAATCCCAGGAGTGTTGTAAAATCTGTCCACAGCAATAATATTGTTGATGTGGTGATTTAAATTCACAGAGTGATTACTTGTGCAAACTATGTGAAAATGAGAAAAACATTCAAGGCACATAACATCACTCTGGTTGATATTTATTGAAAACTTTTGTCAAGCAAGCAAACTTTAAAATCAATGTTTGAAAACATCCTAGGGTTTTTGGTAACCCGAGCTCCCGGGTCAAATACGCATGTATCCACCATCTGACGCCAAGAAGCTCCCTACGTCAAACTGACGCAGCTGAACTTTATTAGCTGACGCCTCAAATACAATGCGATGCATAAACAACTCACTCCTTTATAATTTGACCCGTTGACCTGCCGATTTATCGCAGACGCAGCCATCTTCATGGTTAGAATACTCCGCCGTGTGCCAAAATCAAGTCACCCAGACCCACACGTCATGTTAGCAGAGAGAGAGTGTTGTAATGAATGTTAATGTATGAGCTCCATCGCTAATTGGTTCAAACTGAGCGACTGAAATGCCATCTTTAGGCAACGTGTATTTTTAGTTCGTCCACGTGTGCTAAGTCGTGAAGATGGCGCTGCGATCACCATAGACTAGTTCCTCTCTATGATGGCGTCACATTCATTGAGAGTGTGATGACCCTTCAAAAGTCAGAATAATGACAAAGTGACCCCCCAAATTAAAGTATAACCCAGGCGTGGATCCAGAGGGGGGTTTTGGGGTCGTGACCCCCTGCTCGCCACCACCAATTGTTTTTTTCTTCAGTAATTTGCAACAGTAATCAAAGAACGCAAAATAAAGCTTCTGTTTTGATACTGAGATGCCAGGAAATCGTGTCTACGGCCTTAGATTTCAAAATTTTCTGGGGGAGGCCCCAGACCCCCGTCGGCACAGACATATTCGGCGCCCACCTCCAACGACCGCCCTTGGCAGCCCTGACCCCCCTTTGCCCCAAACCCTGGCTCCGCACCTGTGACCCTTGGATCAAGAGCACCCTGGATCATTGACCCTTGACCAAAATTCTCTGCCGAAAACCCTGATCCTATCACACAGCATCTGACCCATACAGTCAGCCAATCGGGCAACCGCAAGAAACCATCACGCAAATGTAACCCATTAGAATGTTCTTTGAATTAGATCTCCGTACTTTGACCTACCAACAATGCCAAAGGACGAAAGTATCGATTCTCTCTCTCTTCGGTGAAAAAATACATTTCTTATGAAGTTAATGATTAGTATGGGTGATTATGCATGACTGGCGTTTTAGTAAGAAAGGCTAGCTAATCTATGAGTAGGGATCTAGTATCATGCTACGAACAATGTCCTAATTAATAAGCAACCTAAAATAGGCTCTCTAATTAATGACAGCAGCCACGTTTTCTATCGAACGGCGTTCACACAGTCCTGCAAATCATCTTGCCTATAGATGTAATGTTTCCATCTTGGCTTACACATCGGGCACGATCAATACCCAGTGGCTCAGTAATGGCACATCGTTCCACGCTATATATTCAATACATTTCTGTCACAGCCAGTTCCATAAGAATCGTCTGGATTCATCATGACAGCCACGTTAACACTTTGTCTAAAACTGGCCGAATAAGGCTAGGGATACACCGAACGCGATGCGTTGACACGCGTGTCAAAGTCTTTGTTATTTTCCGCCGCACTGCATGCAAACAAAGGCTTCCAAAGCATAAATCGCGCGCGTTGGCCTATCGCACGTGAATTCGCGCTCGGTGTATCCGTAGACTAATAGTTACACGCAAGGCTTCTGCTAGGCTCAAAATTTCATTAGCCACGGTAATGGGAAATGTGAAAATGCGAAAGAGGCTGGCCAAGTTCAGCTTTTTCCTTGAGCCACAGAGGCCATTTTTGGCAATTTTGTGGTAATTTTCAATGCTTTTCCCTAATTTGCTGCGTAGTGGAAGCCCTGACATATGTATGCTGAGTAGTCTTATCTTAATCTATGCAGGGCTTTAGATAATTTCAGAGGGGAAAGAGTATCATACTCTTCTATTCAGAGTTTGAAAGAGTATTTTACTCTACAAAGGAGTATTCCATTAGCAAAGTACTACAAATTGATAAATCTCAACGAGTATTTCACACCAGTTCTGGAATGGAGGAGTATTTTGATATTTCAAGGAGTATTTTAAGCAAATATTCCTCTTATCTTAAGCCCTGATTTATGAGACTAATTCATGGAAGCAATTGTACTTGGTTGCAGCAGTGCTCTAAAGGTTGTTCTGTTCACCACTTGGCAAAAAAGTAAGGAAAATGCAGTCAACTCTCGTTATACCGCCCATCGTTATACCGCCACAGACAACTGACTTTCTCGCTTGAAGGCATTTCAACATTGGCAGCAACAATACACTTGTTATACCGCCACTGGCGGTATAACGAGAGTCGACTGTACTGTGGTCACGGAGCTATGGCTTATGCCGGAGTGGACTCCATATCCACCCATTTTGCAATTACCATTGCCATTGCCATTGCCACCAAATGGCATAATTTCGAACTTTGACCTACAGTACAGGTCACAATTGACATCCCTACGGCTTCGCATAAGTTACTCGTAAGTTACGTGTAACTTACGCGTAACTCACGGCTTTGGTTTCGCGTAACTCACTGCGTAACTCGCCAAAATCACGTAACTCGCCTCGTAAATCACTGCGTAGCTAGCGAAATTCGCGTAACTCACCTCATAAGTTACGCATAACATAGCTCGTGAGTTGTTGCGTAAGTTACGAGTGACGTACGCGTAACTTACGCGAATTTAAGGATGTCAATTGTGACCTGTACTGTATGTGACCTTTTTGGTCAAAAACAGCCAGATGTAAAACTGACAAATTTTGCACCCACCCACATCGAAGTTTCCAAGTTTAGAATATATAACGTTTTTTGACAGTTTCACTGTTGATGAGCTTCAAGCAATAGGGGTGAGAGCCTAATAATCATGAAATCTGAAAATAACAGTCGTGATTCAAACACCACCAAAGAGATTATTCATAGCCATAAAATGATGAAAATAAACTTACAAAGGAATTAATTGCGACCCAAGAGAGTTGTTATCTTGGCTTGCTAATTTGTGACTTCGCACCATGGCTCAACAGCATCGTAGCAAATAAAGACGTGGAGCATTTTAAGAATATTACATTTATACTCATTAACAAGGACATCTGAAGAGGAACTAAAAACAATTCTTCATCATGCCTTGCGATACAATACTTATTACTTGTTATGTTCATGCCCCTTCCAGTGATCCTTTCATGATTTTAACACCTTCACTGCCGATGCCATTTTTGAGGGTCCAGTGGTGTTGCCGGGAATTTTTCAGACATTGCCTGTGCCATTGAACGTTACGTCCTAGGGCAAATCTTACCCCTTCTTTCACTGTGCCAAGCAACGTTGCGTCCTTCGGCACTGGAGGAGGTCCTTTGCCATTGCCGATGATTTTATTTTGAATACATAAATCACGACCTAAAGACGTACATATACGCCCCTGGCAAGAACCAAAGCAACCACTAGGACGTAATGTATACCTCCCCGGCAGTGAACGTGTTAATAGCTACGGTTACACCTGAATACCCGTGTTTTTCCACACCCGTGTCAAACCTGTGTATACGAAATGCCCGGCGAGAGGTCACACTACTTATTCATTGTAGTTTAGTAGCCCGGTGACAGGCGTGCTGCATGCACTGTTCCTGCACTTCCACTCAGCGTTCCGTGCATGAATACCATGCAACCGAACCCAGCGCCATCTGCCGCCGTGCTAAGAACTAACGAAAACACAGGGATTTCAAAAAACCACGGCGAGCTTGCCGTGTTTCAAAAACCTGTGTTTTTCAGACACAAGTTCCTTGAAGCCCAGCAATTCATAGGTGTGACCGCAAAAAAACCGGGGATTTTATGTAGTGTAACCAAAGGCTATAAATTCTATGATTTCCACTCTCCCAAACAGTAAAGTTACAGACATTATTGTGGGTGCTTTATTACATTTACGTACCATCATGATTTGAAAGGCAGTAACATTAATTACATCATAAAATGGGGTGGTGTTTACCAATTTCGATTTCAATATTTCACGGACTAGAGGCAGTACACCCCTTCATTCGGGGAAACAGAAGATCTGACGCAGATCATGCGAGATGCGTCACGTCATTAGGAGCACTTGGGGACGTAATGACATCATTTCGTCATATGACGTTGCCGACGTCACAGGTGATGCGACAGAAATCTCAATGACGTTGTGACGTCAAAATGCAACAGCACTGCTATTTTCGTTAATACATGTATCTTGATATTTCGAAAACTGTAACTCATATCAAAATTCCAGCTTAAACGACACTTCCCAGGTCTGTCTGCATGTGCATACCAAGTTTGGGGGTGATCCGTTAGTCAGTCTTGGAGAAAATCGTGAACATACAAACAAACTCTTCTCAAATAGTATGATTGTGCACTGGACGTGCATTGTGTACTGGAGGTACACGCGAGTACAAACCCATGTTTTTAGTACTATTAATGACAATGGTAATTGGATTAGTCAAGTTTCCAAAGAAGGTTCATTGAATTACACGTGTTACAATGGTGGCAATTACAGCCAATCTCCATCCTCCTCCATCTCGTGCCAAAGATATTTGGCTCATAGTCATACTACCATCTCAGGTGCAATTAACCCTGGAGTGATGTAGAAGCCAACTCCACAGTAAGCACAACAATATCAGATCTCAAGGAGGCAGAATGGCCAGGCTCTTCCCAATGACTGACTGGGGAACCTAGGGTTCTGCCGTGGCTGGTCGGCGTCGGACGGCCCTGTCCAGGACGCAGAAATGCCGACCGGCACTCACACTAAAAAGACTATTTTCCGACCATCAGAACTAATGAAGTGTGCCACGAGAGATGCCCGCCACGTACACTTACGTACATTTCCTTTCTGTTCCCATTCACCAAATGTGCTTCCCGGAGGGGCTTCCTGATGACACAGTTCTGACCAATGACAACAACAACTAGAAATTGACTTACCAGTCAATTTTAAGACCGCCCTTGGAAATTGGGATACAAGAGATAGTTGACTTATTGGAAAATAATTAGTTGTCCAGTGCAAAGGAATGTAAAGATGGAGGGTTAATGGACGAGGTTCAATAGACAGCATGATCAGGAGGTTAATGATCAACTGGTCATTAAGTACGTACACCAAACATGACTACCTTGGCTTAACTGGTCATTAAGTAAGTCACTAGGCCATGGAAATAGATCAGTTCAAACCTACACTTCATAAGCTTTAGTTTGATACCAAACATGACTACCTTGGCTCAACTGGTCTTTAAGTAGGTCACTAGGTCATGGAAGTAGGTCATTTCAAACCTACATTTCATAAGCTTTAATGTGATACCAAACATGACTACCTTGACTCAACTGGTCTTTAAGTAGGTCACTAGGTCATGGAAATATGTCAATTCAAACCTACACTTTATAAGCTTTAGTTTGATACCAAACATGATAACCTTCGATCAACTGGTCATTAAGTAGATCACTANACGATAGAGGCTTATGCGATAAAACAAATAAATGCATGCAAATTTTCGGACTATTTGTGTACGAATGACCCCAAGAATCAATAGGGTTCTGTGTAATATGCGTCTCGACACTTCCTGAAAATTTCGCCGCAATTGAGGTCGAACTTCGTCAGTTATCCAGGCGAAACCACAGATTGGATGGAGAGAGAGAAATTCAGTAAAAACAAGGAAGACCGCCCCATTATGGGGCGGTCTTAATGACAACGGCGGGCTGCCTGAGTCATAAGTTGCGATAGAGTGGATCGGGGTCATTTTGACGCCAAAGGAGTTCATTATTTCGACCCTCAGGTGCCAGGAAATCGCATTTCAGCAAGTCTAGATTTCAAATTTTTCCTTGTCTTCCACTAATAAGGTTTGCTCTGTCAAAAAAAATGTGTCGATATCGACGATGCTTTTCAGCACCCAGGACCCATATTCATAAAACCCTGCTAGGCTTAGTTGCCTGCTAAAGTGCCTAGTTTGTACAGGCCAATGTACACAACTAGCAACCAACTAAGCTAGCAAGGTTTTATGAATATGGGCCCAGGTTTTGCTGTTATACCTAGTTTCGCATGAGGACGAAGCACACGAAGATTCCTCGCATGACAGTGGTGGTACGCGTACTATTATCAATAGGAGCAGTCAGCCGCGCATATTGCCAACAGATGGCAGCAAAGTCTTAGCGGACCAATGTACAGGAAAATCTACGTGATTTCTGCTCGATCGATAATGACTGGGTCCGCTAGATGCATTGAATTGGGCCGTAGTGACACCTAGTGGTCAACTCGCTGACAGCTCCTATTATGATAATTTGCTCACCAAGCCCACTCTCCCACGCAGCTTTGCCGTTTTTAACAATGTTACGTCGTGAACACTGCTCTGAAGAATGCTTGATACCCCCTAGACTTGCCACGCATGCCTGGGCAAGCCGAAAAAATCAGGTTCGAGCTCAAAAAAATCAGGCTAAAAAGAGTTCAAGCTGAATCAAGTGCATCCTGCAGTAATGTTCAATTCCTTGATATCATTTGTATTTCCTCTCACGCCAGTACTCCAATTTCCACATGCCCGACGATGCTTTTCAGCACCCAGGTTTTACTGCTATAGTTTAGCATAAGGACAAAGCACACGAAGATTCCTGGCACGAGAGTGTCGTACTCGTACTATTATCAATTATGATAATTTGCTCGCCAAGCCCACTCTCCCACGCAGCTTTGCCGTTTTTAACAATGTTACGTCGTGAATGCTGCTCTGGAGAATGCTACATTCCCCCTCTTTCCATCTTCGATAATCGAAGGCCGATCTGCTCACCACTGCGTATCGCACATCACCCTTCAAGAAATTAACCGGTCCACGGCGAATCCGCTGCCTCTCAAAGAGGAGGCCAATCAGAACCGGTGTTGTAAAATTTGAATTGTGGTACAAATAGTGGTAGCCGAAGACTCGATTTAAAGTGCAATATGATTGGTTGACCAGTATCTTGGCATCGTGCCAAGATATGCCGGGGACGGGTCTATTACTCGAAGGGTGATGTGCGATGTAACGCAGTGGTGAGCAGATCGCCCTTCGATTATCAAAGATGCCTCTTTCGATACAGACTCGCCAAGCATGCCTGGGCAAGCCTAAAAAACTCCAACTCAAAAAATCAGGCTAAAAAGAGTTCAAGCTGAATCAAGTGCATCCTGCAGTAATGTTCAATTCCTTGATATCATTTGTATTTCCTCTCACGCCAGTACTCCAATTTCCACATGCCCGGATCTCAAGTACGGCATGCTCTGTATAGATCCATGAGTACAGCTGTAGCTAAAACCTCTTCAACACCTTGCGCAACTCAACCAACAATACATTAACATGCATTTGTCATATGGAAAAAATATTGATCATGCCTGACAAAGTTTTAAATGTAGGATGGGTTTTGCTCCTGCTTTTAACCACCTAAAACTATGTCTAGTCTGCAACTGATGATGACCTGAACCATGTCTGTGTGTACCTGCATGACCATGGTGCTGAACCATAGTTGATAAAATCAACACTAAAACTATGTCTAGTCTGCAACTGATGACGACCTGAACCACGTCTGTTTGTACCTGCATGACCACAGTGCTGAACCATAGTTGATGAAATCAACAATCTCAATCTCAATCTCAACTGTTGAAAATTTGGATGACCATGTATTTATGAACTTCTGTTTCTTTTAAAAACCAGATTTCACACTAGAAGCAGACATTGGCCCGTATTTTAGAATGCTCCTCAACGTAAAGGAGTTCCTCAAGGCTTGTACTACAAACATGCAAGGTACACTCTACATGTAGTACAGATTATATACACATTTGGGCTATTAATTGCATGACTGAATCTGCCGATTTAATTCCATTCCACAGATTCTGCAGAATCCGCTGATTCTGCAGAATACGTATTTTAGAAATGGCCCATTTACAATAAGGAAAAATAACCGTGCTCAGACCAGTCCGAGCACGAATCGCCAAAAAAATAGCAAGTGTAAACGGGACAATGCCAGGGACAGTTCCAAACCGAACCGTACCGAGATCACCAGTTGGAGGTGGTCTCGAACCGGTCTGAGCACGGATCGGTTCGATAACACTGCTGTGTAAACTGATCTTGGCACGGTTGCTAAATTGTGTTCTGCACATGCGCGAATTATGAATGACGTCATTAGCGGGAACGCAAAAAAAGAACGAAGTGATTTTCCATGGAAGCATCCATTTTGTTGTCGTCGTTTGATTTTCGTACCTCCGATCAACTGAACTGACTGGAGAGCTCGTGGCACAGATAGACTCCCCGCCAACTTGGCTTGGTTCCATTGTGCTAATAATGTAAACGGGGCAGATCGCCAGATGACCAAGTGGGCCGGGACCGATCTGAGCACGGATCGCTTTTTACGTGACCAGTGTAAACGGGGCAATGAACCTTTTGATCCAACAAAATGAAGGAATTATTGATTGAACCTCGTAACCCTTTGTGGAGGTCAGAAAACCAATCCAAAACATTGAAGTACTTTTCATCCTTGAAGTATTATATGATTTCATTCATGCGACAACTACTAGTAGTTTTCCAAATCAAAGTAAGTGCAAATCCATAAAATTGCAATGCATGACTGCTTTTGTGGGAACAAAATCTTCAGCACAATTTCATGTCAATGACATACCATGGGTGTATCAGTACGAACAGCCAGTGTTCTCCAACTCCTATTTACTGCCCACCTGCCACCAAGCCAAATTTTTTGACCGCCGAGTCAAAATCCAGTTGTGACCTTCCCACCGTGACCGAGTCAAAATCTAGTTGTTTTGTCCAACCAACTTGTGAAAAATTTACATTTAGGGCAAAAAATTGCTATCCACATTAAAAAAACAAGTCCAAGACCTTTTAAATCTCTGAAATGCAGGATATTGCATCTCAGTTCTCTGTCGTCAAATTTTCTGCAGTAAACCCCTCTTCCAACCCCCACCTCCACCCCACCCCCGACTCTCCTTCACAATGAGAGTCTAGCATTACACTTTCGCAATTCCTGCCTTGTGGCGTGTTGTACCGCCGAGTCAAACCGCGAAAAGCTGGAGAACACTGAATTACAGCAATTAATTAATGTGTCAATTTCATTAAAATCTCTGCTCACCTTCACCAGGTGATAGCTGTGAATTACCCACTACACAAGCTCTATGTGGTGCATACAATGTATTACGAGAGGCTCTACAGATGAACAATACCATCATTGCCAAAATCTATACTTTCATCCATAATTTATCTTATATCCATTCTAATACTGGTTATCCTCGATGATAATAGCACACAGTGGCTTAGACATTGAAATATACACTGTGGTTTCTTCGCATTGTTGTGACGCCATTTCAGGGTTTCCGCCAGAAAAAATATTTAGGCGGGGCACAATCTGGGTGCCTCCAGCCGAAGTGGGGGTCTGCATGGGGCCCTCCCCAGAAAATGTTTTTCCCAGAAGGTTGGAGATGCATTTTTCAAGCATTTCAGAGCTTAAAACTTCCTGTGTAGAGATCTTTGTTCGACTGTTTTATCTCTTGAATGAAAATAAGGGCAATTTAAAGACACTGCTCTGCAATTTAAGGGGGGCAAGCCCCCCTTCAGATCATGAAACGGGGCTCCTGCCCCCTTGCCCCCCCCCCCTCTGGCGGAAACCCTGCATTTTGGTTCCCGAAGCCGCCGCTAGGGCTAGAAGGCTTCGGCTCGGCGCTGCCATTTTATTGCTGACGTCACTGTAGGAGTCCATTTTCCCATAAAATTTCATACTCCCCCAGTGTAAACAACGGCGATGATTTTGAGCTTTTGTTACAGATCTGCAACATATACAAACACTCTCATCAAGAACTTCCTCGGTGTTGCGATTCCGGGCGATTCGGCATGTTCGATTACATTTAGCACCCACGTGGCTACGGTAACCCCATTCTAAAAATAACCTGTGACGTCAAAATAATGATATATAAATAGATCCGCGACGTGTTTTATGCCGCAAATGTGGCAGCCAGACCGAAGCCTTGTAGCTCTAGCAGTGGCTTCGGGAACCAAAATGTTGTGACACACTCTCCAGAACTGGGTGCATATGATTAGCACAGTCAGGCAAATAGCAACAGCAGTTTGGTATGTTGGAGATTGGTATCTCATGAACCTAAAAACCTCTCGAAAACACAGGTACCTAAAATACTCAACTGAAATGATTATTAATGAGTACATGTAATTCATAAGAGAGTGTCTAGCCAACATGGCCAATGAAATGTTCAACAAGCAGTCAAGGGGTTCCTCATTTTGATATATTCTTTGATTGCTTGACCTTATCTAATGTGTAATCATGCTTCATGAATTCTTAATGTGGTACACAGGGTTTTCGATAACACGAGCTCCTGGGTCAAATACACATGAATCCATCATCTGACACACGACCAACAAGCCCCCAAGGGCTGGTTCATACTCCGTCCGGATTTTATGCAGACTATGATCAATTTCAATGTGTGTGCACATTCACGCTTTGGAAACCTGCGATCAGTTTCATGTGCTTGACGGTCCGCGAGCAAGTATGAACCAGCCCTAAGCCAAACTGACGCAGCTGAATTTTATTAGTTGCAGACGCCCCAAATACAATGCGACGCATAAACAACTCACTCCTTTATAATTTGACCCGTTGACCCGCGGTTTTATCGCAGACGCATCTATTCTTCATGCTTAGAATTCTCCGCCGTGCGTCAAAATCAAGCCACCCAGACCCACACCGACATGTTAGCAGAGAGAGTGTGGTAATGAATGTTAATGTATGAGCTCCATCGCTAATTGGTTCAAACTGAGCGATTGAAATGCAATCTTCAGGCAAACGCGTGTTTTTTTAGTTCGTCCTTATGTGCTGAAATCGTGAAGATGGCCCTGCGATCACCATAGATTGGTTCCTCTCTGTGACGGCGTCACATTAATTGACACTTCGTGTGATGACCCCCCAAAAGTCAGAATATGACAAAGTGACCCCCCCCCCCAAATTTAAGTACAGTGCACCCTCGCTCTAAAGCCTGGCGCACACGAGAGCTTCCTGCTCACGGAAAAGTTCATTCGTGGCACTTGCCTTAAGGAGGAAGCTCCCGTGTGCGGTGCGATTTACAACAGATTTTCGTCATTCGAGGCGCTGCAGCCAATATCAAACCAGTTCGATATTTTTTGCCACGCCTGCATGAAGCTTCGAATCGCACCGCACACGGGAGCTTCCTCCTTAAGGCAAGTGCCACGAATGAACTTTTCCGTAAGCAGGAAGCTCTCGTGTGCGCCAGGCTTTACGAACCTCAATTTTACGACATCCCGGATATTACGCACCCAACGTCTGCTCCCAAACTTTCATGCCATGTAGGTAAATCCTCGCTATTACGAACTCCACGTTAGTACGAACTTAACCCTTGGACCCCGAAGGGTTCGTAATAGCGAGGGGGGACTGTATGACCCTTGGCTCAAAAGCACCCTGGGTCATTGACCCTTGACCAAAATTCTCTTCCGAAAATCCTGGGTGTAGGCCTACCTGTCTTTTGAGACACCATGTGTAGTTTCTAACAAAGAACAATCAATTTATTGATGATAGTGATTTCTCATCTCTACTTAATCTAGCCTGAGGGGAGCTCATTTTTCCAACCCATTCCATTTTTAATATTTTTAAAATCTTTTTACTGTAATGTGTATACACTAATAACAACTCATGGGTAAAACTTCAGCTGACCTTATAGCATTTAAATAAGTTCACCTGTTCGTCAATTTCCCAATTTAATCAATAAATACCTCATGAAATACAAAACCAGAGCAATCGATTTATCAATACTGTGAATGTTGAAAATAATTGTGATATTCTGTGACAACACAGATATTTGAACGAAAGAATGGTCACAGGACCACAGAATCTATACCGTCAATGTGCCACAGACTGAGTAATCCCAGTAGAGTACCTTTCACACCGGGCCTACGTAGAGTTGCGTAGTGCGGTGTACCGACTACGCCGAGCTTATGCCGGCCTATGCGGCTATACGCCGAGGGACGCAAAGGGGTGACGTGAGATGGACGCAAAAATTAAACATGCTTAATTTTTCGCGTACTTTCGGCGGTGAGCACTGGACATAGGAAGCTACGCAGTTTTTACGCAAGTCTACACTACGCCCTTCCATATGTAACACTACGCCAGCCTCAAACACTTTTTCGTTGGACTGTCGTAGGGTAGCATACTTTGCGTAGGCATGGTGTATAGTAGCGTAGACTTGCGTAAAAACTGTGTACTTTCTGCGTCCAGTGCTCTATACAGAAAGTATGCGTCCATCTCGCATACCCCTTTGCGTCCCTCGGCGTATTGCCACGTAGGCGAGCATAGGCACAGCGTAGGGCAGTGTAAGCTCGTCGTAGTCGGTACGCCGCACTAGGCAAGCTTACGTAGGCCTGGTGTGAAAGAGACTTTACCTAAAAAAGAAGAGAGCGCAGCCATAGGCCTTGCTGACAGTGGACCTCCATTCAGCCTTCTGTACAGGTACAGCAGAACAGAATTCAAATGACTGTTCAGTGTGCTCCAGGGGTTTTGGTCTAAGAGGGGCGCTGGTGGGCCTGGTGCCAACGTCACCACGCAAGGAGCCAAAGGCACCTTCTGGCGGGGGTCTGGGGGCCCTCCCCTGCGAAATTTGGATTTTAGGTGTTCTGATATGCGTTTTCTGAGCATCTGAGATGCACAATTGAGCGATCTGAATCATAAATATTAGGGCAGACGAATTTTTAAGAGGGGCGGACCGTTTTTAAGAGGGGTGGATTTTGCCGTCGGTATTTTTAAGAGGGGCGGGCCGCCCTTTGTTTAACTGGTGTGGAGAACACTGCTGTTGATGGTAGCACAACATGCAAAATATTGAATGTGCATTTTATAGTTAAGTCAAGTCAACATTTCTATACTCAATTTTCCCCATGATCTCTTCATTTCAGACACCAAAACAGAAGTCAGATTGTTTTCAACTTACCCCAGTAGATGATCATTCAGCAACGGGGATCCTAGCTACGATAAGAGCCCTGGCAGCACACCGAAACCCGCACCTATACATTGGATGCCTTTTGTGTGGGAAATTGATCAGGACCGGGATGTCAGTTTCATTTCAATAGTTTTAACCTCGGGTGACACCTATTGAGGCAGTGGGCTCGGGTCCCCATTACCAAAGCAAAAGCATCTTCACGTAAAATCAAACATGCTGGCAAAAACAATGTGGCCACCACAACCAGCATTGCCATTCTAACGCTACCAGGACATCTTAGGAATAGACCACCACACCTGAAACGCCCAACACATGCAACATGTGATTCTTTTTCTTGGCAAAATTCTCTTCCTGCAAGGTGGCTGTGTTTTAAAAAGTGTTCCGTCCGACACCAGATAGTTTTCACCATTCTTTTGTTTACTGGTGAAAAGCTGTTTCTTAAAACTCTACAATATTCATGTCAGATCTTGGTATCACGGAGCTCTAAATTATGGCACTGCAAATTAATTGACCTATTAACCCTTTAAAGTCTGACAGCAGAAAGTAGCTTTGGTGTCGGACGGAACGATANATTATCTCAGGAGTGCAAGCGCCCACTTAGGGCATTATAGCTACTCATCAAACAATACTGGACGATATTAATGATATGTAGGAGGAAACCGGAGACCCCGGAGGAAACCTACGATGTCGAGAAGAGATCGTTCTCTCTACCACATAAAGCCACTTGCACGACCGGGGATCGAACCCACGACCTTAGTGGTGGCAGGCGCCGATGTTTCCACTGCGCCACCCCGACACCCCAACGATAGATTTTGCTGGTAAGCTCAATATTTTTTGATACCCTCCTTCAAATGAGTGTACACTGTACATCCCAGATGGAGAAACTAGGTCTATATTATCAAATACTACGTTTGATTTATGGAGAATCAATGGCACAACTCTTTGTAATCATTTCAAGCCTGAGAATAACATTTTTATAGGCACCTGACGAAGTGGCAGTCAGAGTTTGTTTTGTGCCAGACACTTGGGATTTACTGCCTGACATGTAATGGATTATCTATGTACAGACTTGGAATTGGTGCCTGACATTATGTCAGGCAGCAACTGCCTGGTGCCTGACAAATGACAGTTTGGTGCCGGACAATGTCCTTGTCCTGCCACTTATTCTCAGGCTTGTCATTTCAAAAATTTTGCCCATTTTCTTGCGTGACCAATTTTGAAACACACCCTGATATCAAACAAATAAACCTCCCTATTACGATAATGTCCTCATCAGTTCAGAAAATCAAATAATCATTTAATCTTGTATACATGTATGTATACAGTTGTATTTGTATACTCTATATAACCAAGCCAACAGCATCCCCTCAGCAAGTAGCCCCAGGCGTGGCACACCCATACCTATGCATGGAAATCAGTATCAAATCGATAGCATTAGCAATGACATAAACACCTGCCGTGAAACAGTGAGGGAGTGAAACAGTATGTAATTGTAACCTCATGAACTTTAGTAACTTTAATTGGAGATTTTTAAGCTATCGCAATATGAAGGATGCTACTTTGAGTGGGCGTTAAAAGGTGCGTTGTTGAATATATCAACAAATCAAATTTTAAAGAGATGGAGGCTTATTTCTAGGTAAAGTTTCATTAGTTCACATCATGGACGATACATCATATCAATAATAAAACCCTAATGAAACCCTTGCCTGTTTCATGACATCTGCTGAGATGCAGATATCTAATATCTTTATTTTGAAAAACAGTAATACCAGCAATTCATTGCAACACCACCACTCCCAACAACTGTGGGGCCTGCTTGAAAAGACACAATGCTCTAGAAATCTTCTAAATTTTAGAGCAGTAATTCATCAGTTTCAACACCACCACTCCAGACAACTGAGGGGCCTACTTAAGACACAATGCTCTAGAAATCTTCTAAATTTTAGAGCAGTAATTCATCAGTTTCAACACCACCACTCCAGACAACTGAGGGGCCTACTTAAGACACAATGCTCTAGAAATCTTCTACAGGGTGAGCCAGGGAAAGTGCCCCTCGAACAATAGGGAAACAATAGAAATGCTATTGTTCGAGAGACACTTTCTCTGGTCCACCCTGTAGAGCAATAATTCATCAGTTTCAACACCACCACTCCAGACAACTGTGGGGCCTACTTGAAAGACACAATGCTCTAGAAATCTTCTAGAGCAGTAATTCATCAGTTTCAACACCACCACTCCAGACAACTTTTGGGCCTACATGAAAGACACAATGCCCTAGAAATCTTCTAGAGCAGTAATTCATCAGTTTCAACACCACCACTCCAGACAACTGCGGGGCCTACTTGAAAGACACAATGCTCTAGAAATCTTCTAGAACAGTAACTCATCAGTTTCAACACCACCACTCCAGACAACAGTGTGGTGCCTACTTGAAAGACACAATGCTCTAGCAATCTTCTAGTGCAGTAATTCACCAGTTTCAACACCACCACTCCAGACAACTGTTGGGCCTACTTGAAAGACACAATGCTCTAGAAATCTTCTGGAGCAGAACTCATCAGTTCCAACACCACCACTCCCGACAACAGTGTGGGGCCTACTTGAAAAACAACAACACCACAACTGTGGGGCCTACTTGAAAGACACAATGCTCTAGAAATCTTCTAACAGTAAGAAATGTTGGAGCTCAACATCCTTCTGACATCCACCGCTGTGACTGCAATATTCGCAGTCACTCTCATACAGAAGATGTTACATGGACAAATAATTATTTCTGAGCATGTAATGTACGACAAAGAACCACATACAAAATGAAACAGCCTTGGAGTTCAAAATACACTAGTACCAATGAGAAAGCTTTATGTAAATGCCGCTTGAAGACTTCGCCTCAAAATGAATTTTCTCAAAAATCTATACGACCTCATAATATAGTCTACAATATGGTAGCAGAAGGTTTCTGTGTATCCATTTTTGCAAACCATTGTTGAAACAGAACCACTACCCCACCCTGCACATTGATCAATATACAAAAATCCATGCTTGGGGAAATAGACCCACACAGATAGTATTTTTAAACACTTGGTGGTTTCAGTGTTTCATATACAACTAAATAATTGTTATCACGACACAATAACTCATCTCAACCTCACTGGTATCCAAGCTGACTCAGAATAGGACAGAGTAATACTGATCCACCATTTCTAATTAGTATTCTGAAGTGACAAGATGGAGAGAAGGTCAAGTTATTGACTTTACTACCCATTTTGAAAGTGAGCATGCAATCTCATTCCCATATCATGGTAAAGTATGATTCACCCTGACTTGACTGAGCACAACCTTGGATTTGCAAAAGGTTATGGAAAGTAAACCAAGTTACCCTGACATCATGTAACTGCAACATGGATTATTTACCACCGACTGGGCACATCTCCAAGCTTGGCACTTTGCCGATGTTGAAGTTAGGGTGAATCATATTTCATGGTAAAGTATGATTCACCCTAACTTCAACATCTACCACTTGACTGAGCACAACCTTGGATTTGCAAAAGATTATGGAAAGTAAACCAAGTTGCCCTGACATCATGTAACTGCAACATGGATTATTTACCACCGACTGTGCACATCTCCAAGCTCGGCACTTTGCCGATGTTGAAGTTAGGGTGAATCATACTTTATGTGAATCATACTCTATACAGTTGGTATTTAGTAATTAGTATTCTGAAGTGACAAGATGGAGAGAAGGTCAAGTTATTGACTTTACTACCCATTTTGAAAGTGAGCATGCAATCTCAATCCCATATCATGGTAAAGTATGATTCACCCTCACTTCAACATCTACCACTTGACTGAGCACAACCTTGGACATGTTGGATCTGCAAAAGGTTATGGAAAGTAAACCAAGTTACCCTAACATCATGTAACTGCAACATGGATTATTTACATGTACCACCGACTGTGCACATCTCCAAGCTTGGCACTTTGCCAATGTTGAAGTTAGGGTGAATCATACTTTATGTGCGAATCCCTTCACAGACCTGCTGATCAAAAATACTACTCCATAAAATAGGCCTAACTCAAAAAACAAAAAGTGGAAAATTATTTCAGAGGCCAATCCTAACAATTCATTCCTTCCGCGTACGTTGCGCAGAAGGTACGCTTCAGTTCGCTTAAGAGTGCGTCACGCGTCTCTTCTGCGTGACGTCCACGCACAACAGGCAAATGACATTACGTCTTCACTGCATGCCTTCCATGACGATGCACGATGTCCGCGGAAGATACGAGGATGGTATGCACATGACGCTGCATGTCGTACGCAGATGGTGCGCGGCGTGGAATGGAGGTCAGTTGTGCAAGGTACTGTGTGACAGGCGAAATGGTTATTTAGAGTGATATCCTGCATGTTCACATATTTGAGAGTGAAAGTGTGAATGTGACATGTTCACATGGTTATTGAGAGTGAAATAAAGAAAATAACAAGTTCACAGTTATAAAGAGTGAAATAAAGAGCTTGACACGGTCATATGTTAATTGTGAGTGTGAATAAAAAGACCTGTCATAAATTAGACTGAGATAGAAACTGACATGCAATGTGCACATCATTTATTTTGAGATTAGATGAAGCAGCTGACATGTGAACTTGAAGCAATGTTCCCAGAACACAGCTATGCGGCCACCTTGTGGAGCATTCAAGAACCTTGAGCGGAACGCCACGTCATTGGTTTTTTTCTGTATATAGGGAAATCGGCTTGTGAGAGGCCTGGGGGATTAACACGTTCACTGCCGACGCCATTTTTGAGGGTCCAGTGGTGTTGCCGGGAATTTTTCAGACATTGCCTGTGCCATTGAATGTTACGTCCTATGGCAAATCTTACCCCTTCTTTCACTGTGCCAAGGGACGTCACGTCCTTCGGCACTGGGGGAGGTCCTTTGCCATTGCCGATGATTTTATTTTGAATGGATAAATCATGACCTAAAGACATACATATACGCCCCTGAAAAGAACCAAAGCAACCACTAGGACGTAATGTATACGTCCCCGGCAGTGAACGTGTTAATGACGTTATTTCTACCACACGGCCATTGACGAAATTCGGTCAGTAATTGTCTCCTGAACTGTGACAGGGATCAACGTCCCGCTGGAGTCAAAGTCCGGTCTTATTGTTAAGCGAGGGATTAGAATGATATGGCTATATAGAGACCATGACCATTCAAATATAACTTTACAATAGCGGGCTATTGTTTGGCGGACTTGCATTTCTCTTGATTCCTCTCGCAACTGTTTTACGTTTTCTGCACATGCGTATCTTCCCCAAATGCAAACCCGGGTAGGCTCAAACGTATTAACCGCGAGTCGGAGCATGTATCACACACACCCGAACCATGGAGGGGTGTACCTCTCCACGGTTCGGGTGTGTGTGCATTCGAGAACTTGAGCAGAACGTACCTCATTCTATGCCAACCCACTGTTATCGACGCTACAATTAAATCCACACACAGGCCAGGCCTACTCATACCTCTAAGCCACCATAAGCCTAAACCAACACTGACTGGTTCCGATTCCTCTGGGTTACTGAGAGAGAAATAAAGAGCATTTAAGTATCTATATGCTTGCAGGGGCGTAGGCTGGGGGTGCACTGGGTGCACGTGCACCCACCACCCCACCCCACCCCACAGCAGTAAGGGAGTTCCGCTCTGGGCAAGCAGAAAAAAATCAATCTTGTAATCATGTAAATTTTGGCTAAGAATAGCACTGAAATCACGTCTCTGAGCATCTAGATTCCAAAATTCCAGACCCCCCTCCAAAGCACACACCTTTGTTTACTCTTCAGCATACTGTGAAATTTCAGGCGGAGGCTACAGGAGCAGTTCCGCTTTCACAAAAATGTGCACCTCCCAAGGCTCAGACCAGCCTACAGTACAGGTCACAATTGACATCCCTACGGCTTTGCGTAAGTTACTTGTAAGTTACGTGTAACTTACGCGTAACTCGCCAAAATCGCGTAACTCGCCTCGTAAATCACTGCGTAGCTAGCGAAATTCGCGTAACTCACCGCGTAACTCACCTCGTAAGTTACGCGTAACATAGCTCATGAGTTGTTGCGTAAGTTACGAGTGACTTACGCGTAACTTACGCGAATTTAGGGATGTCAATTGTGACCTGTACTGTACACCCTTGGCATAGCTCTCTTTGTGAGAAAGTCTTGATGAAATCCATCAGACATTCATCCAAACCTTCACAAGCCACATATCACATGGCAAAATGGTGAAAATGTAATGTTGAGTTTGACACATCAATACGCCGAAATGAAAACTACTAACTAACTGCTAATTTGTGCCAAACATGCCACTTCTGAAATAGCCAAACCAATGGTGCACTGACAACTCGGAGAAAAAATCAACATTCAGAAATATTAAAAACAACAGGACATCGAAATGAGGTGTTCTTGAAGAACCAATATGAAAATGTGTGTACAGTCTAGTGAACAAATAAAATGCCAAGGCATATCTGCTGGCAGAGAGACTACATTTATATCTGAACAGCATAGGGCAGGATAGGAAACACTGCGATCATTTCAAAATGTTACATTCATTAAAGGCAATTATTAATTCTGAAAAACTTCATGGAGTTCAGCCAATCCTGCTGGCCGAGAGAGGCCCCCTTTTTGGCAGCGTCGGATTCAGAGGGGGGTTCTGGGGGTTGGAACCCCCCTCGGTGACCAAAGATAACATTTTTTTATCACTAAACATCAAGCATCTCGCTTGTGGCGAAGCAACCGCCCGTGTCTCTGATGTCATCATGGTGACAGTCGTTGCATCCATGTTTTGCTGAAACACTTTTCCCCTGCTTGGGACAACTGTTGGCCTACTATATACAGAGACTGCATAATGTTATGTGTATGTTTGCACTGTTTCGAAATGTCTAAGAGGCGTGGCATCTGACTGGCTGAGGGTGCCAGTAAGAACAGGAAGATCACACTGTTCAACAAAAGTTTGGTAAAACTTAGAGACTTTTTCAACCTCAGATGCCGGGAATTCGTGTCTCAGAGCTTTTAATTTTCCAAGTTTTCCTGGGGAGGGCCCCCCCCCCCCGCCAAATTGGCACAGGTGTAGCACACGGGTTCCAGGCCCTCCTCCACCTTCAGAACCCACCCCTCGACAAAATCCTGGACCCGCCCCTGCTTGGCAGCACATTGCATGTTCAGTGAACAGTATACACAAACCGGTCCTCTCTATCCCAACCTCACATAATAATTTTGTACGAGATGAAAACAGGAATCAGTCAAAAACTGCACAGGCGTAATGCTGCAACTTCGTCTCCCCACTCAATATTCATGCGATATACATTGTATCACGGGTGCTGTAGTAGTATTGTATGTAAATTGGTGTTCCGATGAGTCTGCAATAAGCAAGTGGAATGGATGCCAGTTGCAATGATTTAGCGATTGTTTTGGCAATCCATTGCTTTCATACTTGGGGAGGGGATAAGTTTATTGCATGAAAAAGACAACAAAATCGGTTATAATCTACTAATGGCTATAATCTACTTCAAAACCTTGCAATCGGCTGGATGTCTCGGCAACTGAAGTTCTGTAGCTTGCCCCCGGGCAAGTAGGAAAATAACCGATTTGTCGAACACCGATAGAGGTCATAAACCTACTTCATACTTCGACGCGCGACCATCGTCAGCAACCAATCGCGCGATCGCAGTTTGACATTGAACTCGGCGCGCAATTTGGTCAGCGTCCGACGGCGGGACTGTAATTACTTGAGTCACTTCATAACGTGTCGCCGTCGCTGAAGTACGCTGGACTACGAATCAACTCCGCGAAGTTGGCGTCCAGATTTTGATCGCGTGTCGGACGCCGATGGTCGTGCGTCAAAGTATGAACAAGGCTATAGGCATTTCCCCATCAACCTCACGTCAAAAGTGGATAATTTCTGCATGGAATTCACTAAATCTTGTTAAGTTTTTGCTGGTTGGTCCACATTTCAGCACCCTTTTAAAGAGTGGTTGAAAGATGGTGCTTGGATCGATTGTTTGGTAGAAATACATGAATTACTATCTTCTCTAGTGAGTTTTGATGCAATTTGCACTTGAATTGAAATTTCCAATCTCAAATCAACAGATTTCAACACAACACTGAATGCCTACAAACGCACTGCTCCACTTGTGAGTTGCTTGAGTGAGTTGGCTTTGAATCACTGTTGTTTGCGTTCTTCAGCTTTCGCTGAGACCAATGACATGTACAACTAACTGCTCGTAGTTGAATGGCCCATAGAGAGACACTCGCCTGAGAAAAGATCTTTGAAGTGGAGCAGTTTCAGAGTAAAAATTGAAAGATAAAGTGACCTCAGGATCTTGTTTCAAACCATGCAAAACCCATAACTTCCATTATAAGTAAGACAATGGGCCTTATGAATAAAGACTAGTAAATGCTTTTGCTTGAATTTTGCAATACAAATGCACTAGGCTATGTTGTACAAATTTGAAGTAAAAGCATTTGCTAGTCTTTACATGTATTCATACATGTATGGCCCAATATTTACGAAGCATGATTTTTCCCCAATCGCACGTGACTGTCAAAATCGCAAGTGATACTTAAAGCGGTATTTACGAATCAAGCGTTTAGCCGTGCGTGGTCTCAGCCAACACGTGGGGTTAATCATTTGACTTCAAAAGAAAGGAATTGATCTGGTCACCGCATGCCAAAGCAGGGCCCTCGAAGTTTCGGCGGGAGTAACGTGGCGGCCCGACAGGGGGGAGCGCGAGGGGGATACCGCCCTCGCACGAAGAAGTTTTTGAAAATTGGAGGATAAAAGACCCAATTTNTGGTTGAAAGATGGTGCTTGGATCGATTGTTTGGTAGAAATACATGAATTACTATCTTCTCTAGTGAGTTTTGATGCAATTTGCACTTGAATTGAAATTTCCAATCTCAAATCAACAGATTTCAACACAACACTGAATGCCTATAAACGCACTGCTCCACTTGTGAGTTGCTTGAGTGAGTTGTCTTTGAATCACTGTTGTTTGCGTTCTTCAGCTTCCGCTGAGACCAATGACATGTACAACTAACTGCTCGTAGTTGAATGGCCCATAGAGAGACACTCGCCCGAGAAAAGATCTTTGAAGTGGAGCAGTTTCAGAGTAAAAATTGAAAGATAAAAGTGACCTCAGGATCTTGTTTCAAACCATGCAAAACCCATAACTTCCATTATAAGTAAGACAATGTGCCTTATGAATAAAGACTAGTAAATGCTTTTGCTTGAATTTTGCAATACAAATGCACTAGGCTATGTTGTACAAATTTGAAGTAAAAGCATTTGCTAGTCTTTACATGTATTCATACATGTATGGCCCAATATTTACGAAGCATGATTTTTCCCCAATCGCACGTGACTGTCAAAATCGCAAGTGATACTTAAAGCGGTATTTACGAATCAAGCGTTTAGCCGTGCGTGGTCTCAGCCAACACGTGGGGTTAATCATTTGACTTCAAAAGAAAGGAATTGATCTGGTCACCGCATGCCAAAGCAGGGCCCTCGAAGTTTCGGCGGGAGTAACGTGGCGGCCCGACAGGGGGGAGCGCGAGGGGGATACCGCCCTCGCACGAAGAAGTTTTTGAAAATTGGAGGATAAAAGACCCAATTTCCCGGCATCTGCGAATATAAATCGAACTGAGCGGCGGCCATTACAAGGAAGTCACTTGTCACTTCATTTGCCCCCAACTCAGGTATGCTGTTTTTGAGTATGGTGCAGATGGTACACTTGGGGGATGTGGTAGTGCTGGTCATTAAAAGGTATCTTCCCCTCATAGAGACAAACACTCGAAAAAAATCTCAGGCTGATCACATGCAAAAGCATTATCAAGATAACTGACAGACACTGAATTCAAGATGGCCACCATCTTTTGGTCCTGGTCATCAATAGGAACTTTCCCTTCATACAGACTGATAATCATGCTCTGTGCAGTAGAGATGAAGTATACTGTTGTCATGTGTGTTCTGAATAAGCAGCAAATGCTCAAACTACTTGCCTCTCGCAAGTTTTCATCGTCATGACAAAACAATAATACAGAGGGATTAAGCTTAAAAGTGATAAGAAATGAATGAAAACAATGCAGTATGCAGAAGATTAGGGTCGGATCCGGGGGGGCGTGGGGGCGTACGCCCCCCCCCCTGCTATTTTTGGCAGAGCAGTGATTTTTTTTAGCAAGAAAAATTCAGTCACATAAAAATTCGAGTTTTTTGCTCTCAGATGCCAGGAAAATGCATCTTAAAGCACTTAAATTGTCATTTTGGGCTTCGTGGTCACGGTGCTCACCACCTCTGTCGAGCCCCCCCCCCCTTTCTGTCAACCCTGGATCCGACCCTGAAGATGACTAACTGGGGGCAAACAGCACAATGTTGATTTTTTTTTGTGCAGAAAGGAAGGTGAATGGACGGAACAGATGACACTGCTGTTGGTTTTGATTTTAAAGCCTGCCGCACACTGGAGCAGTCGAGAATGTTTGCTCAGCAGATAGACTCACATGTGCGCGTATTTTCAGTCACCGAAAAATACGTGCACACGCGAGCTACCTGCTGAGCAAACGGTCTTGACTGACTTTTTGCTCTAGTGTGCAGCAGGCTTAAGTGGGACATCTGAAAAGAACGGACTCTTCATGCATTTCCTAGGACTGGCAACAGGCCTTTTCCTGTAAAAAACACAGGGGTGCCAAAAAAGCACCTCTCAATTCTCACCTTTACCCCTAGGCGTGCTTTTTTTCATCCAACAATTCTTCCACCTAAATAATATGCTACATTTTTCCATGTTTTGTTTGTTATCACTTGTCATTGAATGTCTTATCACTGTGTATACTCACACTTGGTGGAGGGTTGTAACCCAGCCTATCTATCCCTAGCTCAACACTAGTCACTCTCTGTCCTTAAGCTGCATGTGAGGCTTGCGAAATTCAAATTGCATTTAATACCAGGGGTGCGTTTTTTGGCACACCTCAATCAGATTTTAGGCGTGTGATGGTGTGCGGGTGCTATAGCACGCCTTAAACGGAAAGGCGCAAATCCACATTTCAATATGGAAACAGAACAGTTGTTTCTAGAATGCACTGATCCTGCGTTTTCATAACTAGGCAATACCCTTTCATTCAGTGGTGGAACTGCTAAATTCATGCAAGACGCACGTGTTACATCATTAGGAGCGCTTTGGGGAGGTAATGACGTCATACCCATTCGACCGTCGCTCATGGCGTTGCTGACGTCACAGATGACGTGACGGAAATCTCGGTGATGTCATGATGTCAAAAGGCGTAAACAGCACTGTTATTTTCCTAAATACCTTCATATTTCAGAAACTATAAGCCATACAAAATTCGGGCTTCGACCATTCGACCATCGTCCATGACGCTGCCGACGTCACAGATGATGCGACGGAAACCTCGGTGACATCATGACGTCAAAAGGCGTAAACAGCATTGTTATTTTCCTTAATACCTTGATATTTCGGAAACTATTAGTCATATCGAAATTCGGGCTTCGTAAGGACACTTCCGAGGTCTATCTGCATGTGCATAGCATTGGGGGCGATCCGTTAGGCGTTAGTCAGACTTGGCGAAAATCGCGAACACACAAACAAACAAACTCTTCTCAAATTTTAGTACTGGTATGATTATATAAGCTGACCTACCTTCAATGTTTCGTAAAGCCGTATTATGTTAGGATGACGGATTTGAGCAAGGATCCTGGCTTCACGATACAGATTATTCCGAGTATATTCCTCCTTGATTTTGCGAGTATCTATTATTTTAATAGCGACCTGAAATGAACAGAGGAGAACAATGAGTGGCGTTTACTCCATAATGGTCCGTTTAGACTTAAAGCTGAACTGCACGAACAAAAAGTCCCCACGCGATGAGCAAGAGAATTGCAAACGCCCTGCAAACACCTCAAACGAAGGCTGAGAACATGATAGACCCCATGAGGCCAGGAGGGCGCCACCTTATTTGTCTTCGTGCTGATTTTTTGTCTCCAAGCAGAGTTCACCCAGGGCTACCTTCAGTTGAAATTTGCAGTCTCTAACTGTTACGGTTACAAAACGCCGGGCATAGTTGAACAGATGGAGTGATGGAGTGACAGACCTGACGCCACTGAATAGTTATTTGACAATATAGCTCTGCTGACCTTTGGTCAGCTGCGCTAAAAAGTGAGAAATTTCAAACTCTGACCTCTGTGACCTTGAAAGAAACCTGGGTGATACATGTAAGGTATCCTGACCAAATGTTAATGGACACCGATAACAATGTCACTGACGCACAGGCCCCGATGTACCCCACACACACACACACACACAAATGTACATTCCGAATACGTTTCAAATTGACCTAGACGCAGAAAGTTCATTGTGTATGGTATGGGTGCGTCATGCGTCTCTTCTGCGTGACGTCCGTGCACCACGGGCGAATGACGTTACGTCTTCACTCAGTGCCTTTTGTGGTGGCACGCGACGTCCGCGAAAGATATGAGGACGGTACGCACATGACGCTGCATGCGGTACGCGGATGGTGCACGGTGCGGAAGGGAGGTCAATTGTGGAACATACTGCAGGTGCATGGTCGTTATCATAGAACAAAATTGTTATTGCATTTTCTGCACAAACAATGTAAAAGGATCAATGTGCAGTGCAAGTGCACGCAGGGCAAGCAAGCCTCAGATGACAATCGAATATGAATTTATCGACAGACAAATAGGGGAGAGGATGGCAAAGGGTCATTGTAAACATCTGTCGCTTGAAATGAAAATGAATGTTGTGATATAACCCTTTGGCAGTGAACATGGTGAATTGCCACTATAGAGATTGTGCAGTGGCTCATTATGACGTCACTTTTGACCGGCGGTTCACCATGCTGACATCAACGACAAAGTGCACTCCATGTAGATTGCGTCATGGTTGAAGACGCACACACTCCACTTCAAGTGAAGTGCAAATCTACCCGGAATTTCTGGAGAAAACTAATTAGAAGCCTGGATTAACCATCCCCTATAGATTTAATCAAGGATTCTTTCCAGCTATGCAATATTTCTCAAGGTCAGAGGTCAAGGTCACAGTCAACCGTCACAGATAACATGAGATAACTCAGAACCTGGTTATGGTGGAAGCCTAAAACCGTCACCTACAGCTAGGTTATCAAGGATGACCTTTCGGATTACGCAATCACCTTGAAAGTCAGAGGTCAGGGTCAAGGTCAAACAGTTCTAAAATGCAAATCTACTCAGAATTTCAGGGGAACTAATAAGAAGCCTGCATTAACCATCCCCTATAGGTTTAATCAAGGATCCCTGTTCCAGTTACGCAATGCTTCTCAAGGTCAGAGGTCAAGGTCACAGTTAACTAGCTCTAGAGTCGTAAACTTCTCATCGGAAACCATTGACATCGCTCCGATGTCCTCTTATTTTGGTAAGGGTTCATTCAAGGGTAAGTGGCCATTTTATCCCCAATCAACTTTTTCACTTTACATTAAAGATAATATATCACGACTTCATTGTTTACATTCAATGTTTGTAAACATGAATGTTTACATTATGTTATTTTGGACTTTTGAGACATGCCAACCCACCAAAATGAATACTTTTGAAATCAACAGAATTTCTAGAGGGTCATGCCACCAATAATTTGCTCATAAGACAAAGAAAACCTGGACATAAACAAACAAAATGTAAATAAACAATGAATTTCGTGGCCCGCGAAAATATCCGTGATATATTATCTTTAAAGGAGCTGGACGTCCAAGTTGTAAACACTCACTCACTGGTTCTCTATCCATGCGACGCCTGCGGTGTTGCCACCTATTGTCGGTGATATGTAGTGACGTGAATATTGTGAGTGAGTTGCATTGGACCGGGCACCAGTCTAACGATCACGGGGCACTAGTGGTGCTGCCACCTTCACGAAGGAATAAAACTAGTTTGCTGGCAACTGTTTGTAAACATACACCTTGGACGTCGAGCTCCTTTAATGATGTTTTTATGTCATGGGCATGAAATAAGTTAGATTTCTTTGACACAAGAAAAACTTGATAAATCTCAAAGATCTGTATAGCTACAGTAAATGAATTTTTTTTTACCTCCCACTGCACTGGAGTCAGTAGCACATAGAAAAGCTATCATTATTACAGTGTTTCACCAACGGGAAATACCAACTCCATGATACCTTATGAGATCAGTATGTCACTTCATCCATCTCATTAGATTTGAATACAGACAACAATCACATGTCCATGTCACTTACTTATAACGATCCAACTTTATTCATGGAATGCCACTGGGCACACCCAAGAGCATCATAACAGACTCACATGACGCTCCACCCATCACAAGCATCTGATGGCTCAGTTCTTGGCATGGTTATTCAAATTCCCAGGGTTATATCTAGGTCATTTTAGAGTGGCGGTACGCCGTGCCGCGGAAAGGGGCGCCGCTGTGCCCTTTTTTAACCCCCTAGGGCGCCGTGCCCCTAAAAAAATTTTTTTTAGGTTTTAGTACCTCCCAGTCCCTCTGCCATTGTCCCTTTTGGTCATATCACCTTAGAAACTGCCTTAAATGGGGAGCGCCAATTGGTCACGTGAGACTGATAGAGCAGACGTGACACCTATCAGCTGCCTATAGAGGCTCATTGTTCGAGAGATACGGTTCACCAAGCACGGCCAATCACACTTTGAATCGTCATGAATAATAGGTGGCGTCGATGTACTATCAGTTCAAACCCACGCGTATAATCTCGCGTGGTCTGCGTGATCGGGGTTCCCTATTGGCTGTTGACTGGAGTTATAGAGACATTTTTAACTGACAAGCCTCTCAAATTCCGTTTGTAGAAATGTCGCGAATAAAAAGTGCCCTTTTCTAGATTGAAGTGCCCTTTTCACCAAGTTAACACCGTGCCCTTCTGAAATCCTAGATATAACCCTGATTCCCCACTGTGACATACTGAAGCAGGAAAAATTTGCATGCAGGAAATGTTCGCAAATTTCGCGCGAGTGTTTCTTCTAGTGGATAGCAATAAGTCCGTGTCTATTTGTAGTATTATGTTCGGCTACAGGTGGCTTAAGATCGCTTGCGACATTGTGCATGCTCAAGAGTACCAGAACAATATACGCAGTTCGCTCCACGTATCGCCATTTGTAGCCGAACTTACTAACCTCAAATCCAGAAGTGAAAGCGCAAGCCGTGAAATATTTTTCTTATTTTTATGCAGATAGACACCAGTCTAATAAGACCGGATATAAAAGCTGTAATGGAAGTGCAGCTTATATCATGGTGTATGAAATGACAAGAAAAAAGTGGATTTAAAAATAAAAAGACTGCAAGTCTCTGAGCCAGTCTTCCCAGTGTCCAGGATTATGTGAGATAATAACCCGCCTGACAATGACATTTGTATAGGTATAAAGCCGGGCATTTTTGCCATTCTGTTTCCAGAAGCACAGTTTCTGATTATACTTCATCAGGGATCACTGCAATGCTTGGGACTTAGTTGAAAATTCAGGAAAATCTTTTAAGTTAGTATTAAGCCTTGTTAAGCCGTGGTGCGATGTGAAATTTTTTGTGCCTGATCACTCCCATTGTTAAGCCTACAGCTGTTCACACTTGCGGTGCGACACGATGAGGTAAGAAGCAGTAGGACGCGACGAGCGATTTCCACCACACCCGATCGCTCCTGCAGTATTTTTCCACGTCGAATCGCCTGCTGCATGAGGATACCAGAAGGGAAATCCCGCAGGCATCATGTTAAAGGGCCTCTAGAGGCAGCTCGCCATTAGGCTACTATCAGTACCGGTTCTTCGGCCAGGCGGCGCCACTTTAACGTAATAATCACTGGTACGAGGTATTCAACCTGGGTTTTCCCCGTGGTTTCCCCTGCCATGCTGGCTGCCTCTTGAGGCCCTTTAAAGGACATGTCTGGCACAATTTAAATGATGTCATTTGTGCTAATCATGACTACCGCACGCAACCGCATCGCATCGCGCCGCACTGCACTGTCAAAACTGACACCGCTTGGTGATTTTTTTCAATGTATCACATCGTGCCGCCAGCGTGAACAAGGCTTTACAAAGTATGCTCACTGTACGGGGTGTTTCAAAATGAAGTGGTCCATGGACCATGTGCTCACTGGGTTGGATGTAATAGTCTAATGATAGAGGGATCATATCAGTTATGAGCAATCTGGGTCAAGTCATTCCCAGGTAGGACTTTGATGATTTTTGGGTTACGCCACCTGGCGGCCATATTGGATGTCCGATTGGGCTGGAACTTCACATGCACATTAAGGTCATCTGCAGGGGGCCACATAGCACATTGGAGCGCTTTAGGCCAAGTTGTTCCTGAGTTACAGCACTTTGATGATTTTCGGTTACGCCACCTGGTGGCCATATTGGATGTCCGATCGGGCCGAAACTTCACATGGAAATAAAGGTCATCTGCAGGGGGCCACATAGCACATTGGAGTACTTTGGGTTAAGGCGTTCCTGAGTTTTTCCTGAATTTTTGGGTTACGCCACCTGGTGGCCATGTTTGATTGAAGTTAAATCAGGCCGAAATTTGACATGCATGTAAAGATCATCTAGATGGAGGTAAATATCAAATTTTAGCGCTCTGCGTCAAGCCGTTCCCGAGTAATAGCACTTACTTGATTTTCAGGTTACGCCACCTGGTGGCCATACTGGATGTCCAATCGGGCCGAAACTTGGTATTTTTTAAGGTACCGGTACCCCTCCAATGCATGTTTATGCAAGATATGAAGTCGCTCAGTGAAATAATGACAAACTGTGGCAGGTTCGTCACTTTTGTCGAACTTTGACCTCTGTGACCTTGAAAAGTAGGTCAAATCAAAAACCCGTAATATATGTTATGTATCCTTATTAGCTACACCTCTGATAAAAATTTTGAGATGATCTGGTCATTAGTTCAGGAGTTATTGCACTTTTTGTGTTTTTGGTTTCCGCCACCTGGTGGCCAAACTGAGAGTCGAATGGAACCGAAACTTGGTGTCATGGGTCATCTGACCTAGGGGTATATCTGTACCAAGTTTCAGATCAATAGCTCCAGCGGTTACGAAACGTGCCCTGCAAACGGACGACGACGGACGCATCACCATTGTAATAGCTCACCCCAGTGAGCTAAAGAAGGTACCGTATTTTTCGGACTATAAGGCGCGGCTTTTTTCATGAAGAAGGGTCTAAAATTGGGGGTGCGCCTTATAGGGTGGTGCGCCTTATTTGCAGATACAGGCCTGTCAATCACATCAACTTCACAACGGTAAACGTCGTAGACGCCCAAATTCAAAAGAGCCCAAATTCAAAGCAGGCGCCCAAATTCAGTTGCCAAATGTTAAAAATGAAATGCTTTTGAAATAAATTTAAAGTCTTCACTTTTCTTTCAAAACAAGCAAAGATTCGATCATACTTACCAATTTATTCCCTGGTTTCGCGATGAAATAAGCCCAAATTCAAAAATACAGGGTGTACAGCAACAGATGTGATTGAAAGGCCTGAGATAAGCCCTTTTTACACGGTGCCGGTGCGTTCCGGATCGAGACTAGATCGAGGAGGGTTCGGTTATTTTTCCCCGTGTAAAAGCGAAACAACTGACCTCCACCTTCCTCGGGCCAGTTCAGTTCACCGCGTGAGTCTCGGGAAGGTGGAGGTAGGTGGAGGTAGGTGCAGGTCAGTTATTTTCCCGTGTAAAAGCGAACTGACCTCCACCGGCCTCGTGCGGGTTTGAGCACGCTACATGAATGGCATCACTGGCGCACTTTGCTGTAAGTTACCTGTGAAGAAATCACGCACGAGATTTCTCAAGCCATGCTCATGTTGTTAGAAGCATAGTTTATCGATATTAAGTCATTATTTTTGGGATATTTCTTACTTGCGATAATTGTAAATGTTGATACACGCCATCTGGTGGCACGTATTTGAACGAACCGACCTCGAACTAGATCGAGGCGGGTTCGGTAACCCGCACCGTGTAAAAGCGATCAATCCATCCTGAACCGAACCCGCCCGAGGAGGGTGGAGGTAGGTTTCCTCGAACCAGCACCGTGTAAAAAGGGCTATAGAGTCCGAAAATTTGATCAGAAGTGCCACAACAAGCTAATTAGCTTGTCACAACAAGCTAATTAATCATACAACCAAGTCAGTTTGATGCATAGCATTGCTGTGGTTCACCTGATGAGGTGCGTCTTATAGGGCAGTGCGTCTTATGTATGGATTTCGTCAAGGGTTTAGGGTGAAATTAGGGGGTGCGCCTTATAGTCAGGTGCGCCCTATAGTCGCGAAAATACGGTAACCAACTTCAAAAGGTTAATACAGCCATGAGCATGGCACTCCAGTGTTATATCTAGGCCATTTTAGCATGGCGGCGCGCCATGCCACGAAAAGGGGCGCCACAGTGCCCTTTTTAACCCCCTTGGCGCCATGCCCCTAAAAAAAAATTATTTTTTTTAGGTGTAGTATGGGGAATTTTCCCCCAAGCACTCCAGGGGGAATTGACCGGGGGGGGGGGTAGGAGGGGGAAGAGTATTACAACGAGAAGCGGTTGATTGTTCTCGGGAGCGGGAGGGCACTTTTGGGGCAAATCAGCAAATTGTTTTCTTCGCTGTGTTCTAAGGTATGCACACAATCACCGATTGCCACGCGTGCTTCGCTAGTCATTTTGATTGGTCACATGACCTAACTCAACAGATATTTTTTATTACACCCTGACCTCCAAAGGTCGGGGGCATTTTGTGAAGTCGGGGGAATTTATGTCAGGGCCTGTGCGTCAGCGTCGGTGTCCGTTAATATTTTCGTTTCCATGAATTTAACGTCAGAACGCTTTGAGCGATCAACCTGAAATTTTTTGTGAGGGTTTGTCTCTATGAAGGGAAGGTTTCTTTTAATGACCAGCACCAACGCTTTCCCCAAATGTACCATCGGGACCATGCCCACAAACAACATACCAGTTGGGGGCATATGCCATGCTCTGCGTAGTCTCGCCTGGCCAGACGCTACAGGCTCACCCCTTCCGTAAGTCACACTCCGTGTCTGGCTCTTTTAGAGATTAACAGTCATGAAGACCGCGTGGTGGCAGCACGGGTCCTTGCTTTTTCCTGGAAGTAGTTTCGCGGAATTCTGCGGCAATTATGAGTGAGAAAGCGTGGTGATTGGCTGGAGCCCAGTGGAGTGCCATAGTGGTGTTAACGGCTTTTGAGCCCCAAAAGTACCAGTGTGTGGAAGACAGGGACGTCGGATACACACTGGGGCCGAGTGTATGCTCTGCATTGCTCTTGTATGAATATGTGCCTGAGGTCCATATAGGTCTCTTGTTCATCACCAAACTTGGCAATGTTTGAAAGGGACTGTTCATTTTCGTCAATTGAGGAATCTGAGTTGTGATCCTTGAGAAAACGGAGAAAGCTATGAAGCTGCAAACTGCATGGATTATTCTGTACAGTACAACAAATAATCCCTGTAATTTGCAAGTGCATACTTTTTCCATTTTCCCAAGGATCACAACTCAGATTCCTCAAGTGACGAAAATGAACAGTCCCTTTCCCAAATTAACACTCAAAACACAGGGATTTACACGTAAGACGTGATATTACTATGGAACATTATTTCTAAAATCATGGTGAGACGAAAAATGCTTCATACAAAAAAATACACCTCGGGAATCGCTGGTGCTACAGTACAGGTCACAATTGACATCCCTAAATTCGCGTAAGTTGTGCGCAAGTCACTCGTAACTTACGCAACAACTCACGAGCTATGTTACGCGTAACTTACGAGATGAGTTACGCGAATTTCGCTAGTTACGCGGTGAGTTACACACTGAGCCTCGAGGCCAGTTACGCGATTTTGGGGAGTTACGCGGTGAGTTACGCGACACCAAAGCCGTGAGTTATGCGTAAGTTACTCATAACTTAGGAGTAACTTACGCGAAGCCGTAGGGATGTCAATTGTGACCTGTACTGTAGATGATGTAATACTCCTTGACTGATCTCTTGAACAGAATTGCTTTGCTACAGAAGAACATAAATACCGGGTTTCTAAGGTGAAAGACAGAGCTTCCTACCGGACTCGAACCCACGGACCCTCGCATAAGGCATCAATCGCCAGCACTCAGGGGCAGAACGCCCTCTTCTTTTACAGAATAAGAGGGAGAAAAATAGCCCTGATATTTTGGAGAAAAATCGTGAGTGTTACATCGTTCAATGCATTATACCTAACAACAGTATCCAACATTGCGCTGGCGTGCAGTTCCTTATACTGGGTCTACATCTTGATCTCCATGGAAACTAGCTGATCAAACTCATTCATTGGTGTTTTTGGAGAAACGAGATCGTCTGATTCAGAGCATCGCCCATAAATTTTGTTTCCCCTGTAACCATGTCTTGTCTAGGCGATTCCATGTTGCTGTTGTTGTGGACTGACTGAACATTTATGTTCATCCTTTGTTTTTCTCTCCACTAACCAAGAGGTATGTCAAAATTTTGAAAATGTACCATAGTCAATTCGTAGGGCATCCAGGAGGAAATTCTTTCACTCCATCTTGACAAGACAAAGGATGAAGATGAAATTCCTTAGAAGATCAGTAAGAATATGACAAATTTTTCAAGGAAATTTTTATAGGAAATTTAGCTTGTTTCTTTAGTGATCAACGCTCAACAGGGATAAATCTTCAGTGTTCTAGCCAGAAATTTTTCCAAACAGGGTGGGATGACTGCATTTTCCTATGATTTTATAAGGCCCTGAATTTTCAAACAGGGTGGGAGTGAAATTCAAACAGGGTGGTGTACAAACAGGCTGGTAAAAATCTGAACGGTGGTAAAATGATCTCTGAACAGGGTGGTACCATCCTGTGAAACTGGCCTATGGCTAGAACACTGATCGATTCTAGGACATCTGGCCCCCCTGGATATTTATCCCCCGACATTTCCCCCTTAGGACATCTCCCCCTGGACATTTGCCCCAGGACATCTCCCCCTTAGGATATTTCCCCCTTAGGACGGTATATCTCCCCCTTAGGATATTTCCCCCTTAGGACATCTCCCCCTTCTGGCTGATGATGTTTTTCGTACATTTTGTGAACCCTATGACAGACGGAATTACCATATTTTCTGAGATTTTTACACCAGCCTGCTGCTTTTTCACCATCTGTATGAAGTGAAACTAGGACTGCATGCTGCTGAGAACAGAAGGAGATTTTCTAACATTTTGAAAGGTGTAAAGCGTTGGGCTAGGAGTAAGGCACGGATCCAGAGGGGGGGTTTTGGGGTCATGACCCCCTGCTCGCCACTACCAATTTTTTTTTCAGCAGTAATTTGCAAGAAAGCAAAAAAAACACAAAATAAAGCTTCTGTTTTGGTACTGAGATGCCAGGAAATTGCGTCTACGGCCTTGTAGATTTCAAATTTTTCTGGGGGAGACCCAGACCNGACTCGGAATATGATCGGCTATGCTATCCGAACTAAATAGAACCGGACTTATTAAACACGGCAATTCTGTAATGGAAGCAGAATAAGAGCGGACAAATACCGGCTTTTTTTGTAGTGGAAGCGCAACTTATATTCACGTGATTGAAGTAGCCAATAGCCCTGGTTACACCTATCCAAAATCCCCGTGCTTTTTGAGACACGGGGTTTTTCCGTATCCCGGCGATATGGGCACTGCATGTAGGCAACTCTCTGTCATCGAGTGGCTACTGGAGGCGTGAAATATCCTATACGCATGCACATGACTCATCGATTTGCATCGCCGTCTGTCGCCGGGTGCTTGGAACTACAAATAAACACAGGGATTTCGCGGTTTCACTACATATAAAATCCCTGTGTCTAAATAGCCCCGGCGTTGCCCCTTCGAGCTCGCTGGGGCTAGTAAGCACGGGGATTTCAGACACAGGTCTATTTAGACTCGGCGATTTATAGGTGAAACCACAAAAACCCCTGGGAAAGCACGGGGATTTACATGTATGTAGTGTAACCACTGCTAATATTGTCAACTCCTTTCTCCTCTTTTGTACTCTTAATTAAGGTGCTTACAGGTCGACATTGCATCTTGAAGCCCTCGACGGATCCGTTGCAGATCAAAAAACCTCCATGCGCAGGTCGACATTTCATCGACTGAGAGGAACTCGGAACAACAGCAGGCGCAGTTAGATGGATCTGCGTGGAACTTGAGACAAGTCGCAGAAAAGTAGAACATGGGCAACTCGAAGCAACTCCGGGCAACTCGAAGCAACTCCTGGCAACTAGCTCAGAGACGCAAGCGCGCTCAGGTCAACAAAATCGGCAACTGATCTGTCACTCCGAGTTGCTTCCATTGCTAGTTGCTGCGAGTTGCTAAAGCGGGTGATCCACTGTTGCAATTTTGGCTTGAGACAGGGTTGCGTTCCCTTTCGATTACCTTATATGGACTTCCGATTGCCATATAAGGTAACTGCAAGGGAACGCAACCCCGTCTCAAGCCAAAATCGCAACAGTGGATCACCCGCTTTAAAGACGCAATGTCGACCTGTAGGCACCTATAGAATTCGGAGAGGAACTTGCTCTTCAGTTAAGTTTGATTAGGAAGGAGGACCCAGTCCCCCTTTTCTGCCCCCTTGTCCCATGTGATGCAGACTATTGGTGCAACCATGTCCGTCAGCATGTTAGGGTAGGAAAAACTGCCAAACGTGTGTTACAAACTAAAGGCCTGTCTACATGATCATACATTTGTTCAAAACATCATCATACTTTGTATGATGATGTTCATGGACAAATGTACATGTATGATCGGTATGGTAATACAATTTCAAATTTCTTGAATATAAATTTTTGTTCTTGAAGGAATATTTGCTTTCTTGAATAAATTCCGCTTTGGCTTGCCATACTGGAGTCAGTAGCACATAGAAAAGCTATCATTATTACAGTGTTTCACCAACGGGAAATACCAACTCCATGATACCTTATGAGATCAGTATGTCACTTCATCCATCTCATTAGATTTGAATACAGACAACAATCACATGTCCATGTCACTTACTTATAACGATCCAACTTTATTCATCGAATGCCACTGGGCACACCCAAGAGCATCATAACAGACTCACATGACGCTCCACCCATCACAAGCATCTGATGGCTCAGTTCTTGGCATGGTTATTCAGATTCCCAGGGTTATATCTAGGTCGTTTTAGAGTGGCGGTACGCCGTGCCGTGGAAAGGGGCGCCGCTGTGCCCTTTTTTAACCCCCTAGGGCGCCGTGCCCCTAAAAAAAATTTTTTTAGGTTTTAGTACCTCCCAGTCCCTCTGCCATGGTCCCTTTTGGTCATATCACCTTAGAAACTGCCTTAAATTGGCTGTTGACTGGAGTTATAGAGACATTTTTAACTGACAAGCCTCTCAAATTCCGTTAGTAGAAATGTCGCGAATAAAAAGTGCCCTTTTCTAGGTTGAAGTGCCCTTTTCACCAAGTTTGCACCGTGCCCTTCTGAAATCCTAGATATAACCCTGATTCCCTACTGTGACATACTGAAGCAGGAAAATTTCGCATGCAGGAAATTTTCGCAAATTTCGCGAGAGTGTTTCTTCTAGTGGATAGCAATAAGTCCGTGTCTATTTGTAGTATTATGTTCGGCTACAGGTGGCTTAAGATTGCTTGCGACAATGCTCAAGAGTACCAGAACTACGCGGTTTGCTCCACGTATCCCCATCTGTAGCCGAACTTACTAACCTCAAATCCAGAAGTGGAAGCGCAAGCCGTGAAATATTTTTCTTATTTTTATGCAGATAGACCTCGGTCTAAAAAGACCGGATATAAAAGCTGTAATGGAAGTGCAGCTTATATCATGGTGTATGAAATGAGAAGAAAAAAGTGGATTTAAAAATAAAAAGAGTCTGAGCCAGTCTTCCCAGTGTCCAGGATTATGTGAGATAATAACCCACCTGACGATGACATTTGTATAGGTATAATAGCCGGGCATTTTTGCCATTCCTTTTCAAGGAGCACAATTTCTGATTAGGGGCCTATATTTCATCAGTGAAACACTGCAATGACTGGGACTCAGTTGAAAATTCAGGAAAATCTTCTAAGTTAGTATTAAAGGTGCTCTAGTTCGAATTGTAAACATTACGGTTTGTTTATTTACATGGTTGATTATAATAGTTATTTTTCCTCGGACAGGTGGCAGCACCGTGTATACCAAAACATTAATGTTATCTATTTTTATAACTATCTTGATAAATATTCTTGTAACTGAAATATATTTATGATTTTACGCTCAAAAACAAACAAAAAGTTGTGAAAGGCAAGATTTAATTCGATTTTATCTGATTTGTTAGTACCAGAAGTTGAGAATAGGTGGCACACCGTAATGTTTAATATTCGAACTAGAGCACCTTTAAGCCTTGTTCACACTGGCGGCACAGTGCAATGTTAAATTTTTTGTGCCTGATCGCTCCCATTGTTAAGCCTATAGCTGTTCACACTTGCGGTGCGACACGAAGCGGTAAGAACAGTAGGACGCGACCAGCGATTTTCCACCACACCCAATTGCTCCTGCAGTATTTTTCCGCGTCGAATCGCCTGCTGCCTGAGGATACCGGAAGGGAAATCCCACGGGCATCATGTTAAAAGACATGTCTGGCACAATTTAAATGATGTCATTTGTGCTAATCGGTATGACTACCGCACGCAACCGCATCGCATAGCGCCGCACTGCGCTATCAAAACTGACACCGCTTGGTGATTTTTTTCAATGTATCACATCGCGACGCCAGCGTGAACAAGGCTTTACAAAGTATGCTCACTGTACGGGGTGTTTCAAAAAGAAGGTAACCAACTTCAAAAGGTTAGCCATGAGCATGGCACTCACAGTGTTATATCTAGGCCATTTTAGCATGGTGGCGCGCCATGCCACGAAAAGGGGCGCCACAGTGCCCTTTTTAACCCCCTTGGCGCCATGCCCATAAAAAAAAACTGGCTTAAATTGGCTGTTGACTGGAGTTACAGAGACCTTTTTAACTGACAAGCTTCTCAAATTCTGTTAGTAGAAATGTCGCGAATGAAAAGTGCCCTTTTCTAGGTTGAAGTGCCGTTTTCACAAAGTTTGCACCATGCCCTTCTGAAATCCTAGATGTAACACTGTCATCTTAAAGCAGAAGCTTTGTGCTTTTCAGTGATGATTTACATCCTGAACAACATTTTCTTGAAACTGTGGTGCAATAAACTGCAGTTGGTTCATTTTAAGCCAGCTTCTGATTAAACCCGGACATGCCGGACATCCTGTTATGGAATCAGAATAGCCCACCGACTGACACTGAGTTTCTTTTTAGTGGAAGCGCAGCGAATGTGTCAGATGACAACTGACTGCACTAACATGGCTAATGTCTTATTTGAGTTTCAACTTTATTGTTCAAATGAGATCATTCAGCGCATATGGGTATTGGCCCAGCCTCACTGAGATGAGAAATTCAACAAAAAATTTCTGAGGATGATGAGATCCAAACCATCATTCACAGTGTTGGTTCCTGATTATGTAAAGTCATGGACATTAGTTTATCTACACCTGATACTTTGAATATTTCAAATGTTACTGGGCCAATTTTAACATGGTTTGTTCCACACGAAAATAAATCTTGTTGGTCATATTTCTGCATCAAAATTTGGAAATTTAAAAATATTTCAAAATATGACTAAGGCCACACTTTTTTTATTCCTTGTTTCGCGGGCCCGCCGCTAGGTGAAAATAGGAAAATAGAAAAAAAATAATAAAATTTTATTTTGGGGGGTTTTCACGAGCCCTCCGCTCCAAAAACTTGCCAATGGAAAAAAAATTTAAAATTTATTTTTATTTTTATTCCGCCCGCCGCTCAGGTGTCCGAGACCGAAAATACATTTTTCAAAAATATTACTTTTGTTAGATTTACCGTCCAATTGATACGTGGTTTCTGACAGTTCTATATGCTATGGCGCTGAAATGCCCTTGGACACACCAGTCGATGTGGCCTCATCATCATTCAAGCTTCGGTACATTGGTGTTTGGGTTTGGGTAAGCCTATTCCAATTGACCCTTTATTGCGGAATAAAAATTTTATTTTTTTCTTCTCCTCCGCTTTTCAGAGAACTTGGATAAGTTTCGAGAAATCAAAAAATAAAATTTTATTTTTATTTTTTTCCCGCCCTCCTCTGATGGAGGTGCTGAGAAAAAGCTCGCGAAACAAGGAATAAAAAAAGTGTGGCCTAACAAGATGTACTTTCGTATGGGACAAACCGTGTTAAAATTGGCCCAGTAGTATTTGAAATATTAAAAGTATCAGGTGTAGATTAATTAATGTCCATGACTGTACCTGTGTAGTGCAGGCGTCTGATTGATAAAAAGATAAGCGGACACGATATTGATAATAGTCACAGCTGTCATGGCTGTGATTACTTTAATGCAACAGCAAACTGCAGGTTATAGCTGAAACTACAATCTATATATTAATGCTGGAAGGGGGCTCGAAAAACTCACACTTAGAGGCTTTGTTTTGCCTTGAAATTTGGCACAATCAGAGATGATTCCGTATCCTCCTGATGCAACATGTACAATGTAGTTGACGAATTTCCGAAAATGACTTCGTGGGGGTCAGAATAAGGGTTTTGTTCTCATCATCACCACTCTATTTATAGTTGGGGAAAGTCCTTCAGGGAATTCCCCTTTTTTGTTTATGATACTTTGTGAGCACCATTTCCGCAATGACCGCTGTCCGCCAACCTCTCAGGACACTTGCTCCTAAAAAAGTCACAGTTTCATTCTCAGATGCCAGGAAAATGTGTCTCAAAAGCACATGAATNGAGTGATCTGGGCGCAGCCATTATTCCTCCTGCAGCCTACGTCACCAACTTTTGAGATCCATGACGCATTGGTAGTGACTAGCCAATCAGCGAAGCTCCTCTTATTTTGAATTTTCGGAATAAGAAAATTCAATGGGAATTTCGTCCCGTGCCAGACCCTCGGTCTGGCGACCTCGGAGTATGACCGAGGGGCTGGTTGCGCGAGACTAGGGTAGGAGGGGAAGAGTATTACAATGAGAAGCGGTTGATTGTTCTCGGGAGCGGGAGGGCACTTTTGGGGCAAATCAGCAAATTGTTTTCTTCGCTGTGTTCTAAGGTATGCACACAATCACCGATTGCCACGGGTGCTTCGCTTCATTTTGATTGGTCACGTGACCTAACTCAACAGATATTTTTTATTACACCCTGACCTCCAAAGGTCAGAGGCATTTTGTGAAAATCGGGGGAATTTATGTCAGGGCCTGTGCGTCAGCGTCGGTGTCCGTTAACATTTTCGTTTCCATGAATTTAACGTCAGAACGCTTTGAGCGATCAACCTGAAATTTTTTGAGAGAGTTTGTCTCTATGAAGGGAAGGTTTCTTTTAATGACCAGCACCACCACTTCCCCCAAATGTACCATCTGGGCCATGCCCACAAAAAAACATACCAGTTGGGGGCATATGCCATTCTCTGCATTGCTCTTGTATGAATATGTGCCTGAGGCCCATAGGTCTCTTGTTCATCACAAAACTTGGGGATGTTTGAAAGGGAGGAATGTTCATTTTCGTCAATTGAGGAATCTGAGTTGTGATCCTTGAGAAAACGGAGAAAGCTATGAAGCTGCAAATTGCATGGATTATTCTGTACAGTACAACAAATAATCCCTGTAATTTGCAAGTGCATACTTTTTCCATTTTCCCAAGGATCACAACTCAGATTCCTCAAATGACGAAAATGAACAGTCCCTTTCCCAAATTAACACTCAAAACACAGGGATTTACACGTAAGACGTGATATTACTTTGGAACATTATTTCTAAAATCATAAGGTGAGACGAAAAATGCTTCATACAAAAAAATACACCTCGGGAATCGCTGGTGCTACAGTACAGGTCACAATTGACATCCCTAAATTCGCGTAAGTTGTGCGTAAGTCACTCGTAACTTACGCAACAACTCACGAGCTATGTTACGCGTAACTTACGAGATGAGTTACGCGGATTTCGCTAGTTACGCGGTGAGTTACACACTGAGCCTCGAGGCCAGTTACGCGATTTTGGGGAGTTACACGGTGAGTTACGCGACATCAAAGCCGTGAGTTATGCGTAAGTTACTCATAACTTAGGAGTAACTTACGCGAAGCCGTAGGGATGTCAATTCTGTGGCCCCATGCATGAATAGGATAACCCACATTTTCAAACCTTGGGAGATAATTACACATAAGAAAGAGTATAATGTGGTAGGGTCAGTTTTGTCAATTTCACCAAATGTGGGTTATCCTGTTCATGCATGGGGCCACAGAATTGTGACCTGTACTGTAGATGATGTAATACTCCTTGACTGATCTCTTGAACAGAATTGCTTTGCTACAGAAGAACATAAATACCGGGTTTCTAAGGTGAAAGACAGAGCTTCCTACCGCACTCGAACCCACGGACCCTCGCATAAGGCATCAATCGCCAGCACTCAGGGGCAGAACGCCCTCTTCTTTTACAGAATAAGAGGGAGAAAAATAGCCCTGATATTTTGGAGAAAAATCGTGAGTGTTACATCGTTCAATGCATTATACCTAACAACAGTATCCAACATTGCGCTGGCGTGCAGTTCCTTATACTGGGTCTACATCTTGATCTCCATGGAAACTAGCTGATCAAACTCATTCATTGGTGTTTTTGGAGAAACGAGATCGTCTGATTCAGAGCATCGCCCATAAATTTTGTTTCCCCTGTAACCATGTCTTGTCTAGGCGATTCCATGTTGCTGTTGTTGTGGACTGACTGAACATTTATGTTCATCCTTTGTTTTTCTCTCCACTAAACCAAGAGGTGTGTCAAAATTTTGAAAATATACCATAGTCAATTCGTAGGGCATCCAGGACGAAATTCTTCCACTCCATCTTGGCAAGACAAAGGATGAAGATGAAATTCCTTATAAGATCAGTAAGAATATGACAAATTTTTCAAGGAAATTTTTATAGGAAATTTAGCTTGTTTCTTTAGTGATCAACACTCAACAGGGATAAATCTTCAGTGTTCTATAGCCAGAAATTTTTCCAAACAGGGTGGGATGACTGCATAATTTCCTATGATTTTATAAGGCCCTGAATTTTCAAACAGGGTGGGAGTGAAATTCAAACAGGGTGGTGTACAAACAGGCTGGTAAAAATTTGAACGGTGGTAAAATGACCTCTGAACAGGGTGGTACCGTCCTGTGAAACTGGCCTATGGCTAGAACACTGATCGATTCTAGGACATCTGGCCCCCCTGGATATTTATCCCCGACATTTCCCCCTTAGGACATCTCCCCCTGGACATTTGGCCCAGGACAATTCCCCCTTAGGATATTTCCCCCTTAGGACGGTATATCTCCCCCTTAGGATATTTCCCCCTTAGGACATCTCCCCCTTCTGGCTGATGGTGTTTTTCGTACATTTTGTGAACCCTATGACAGACGGAGTTACCATATTTTCTTAGATTTTTACACCAGCCTGCTGCATTTTCACCATCTGAAGTGAAACTCCTTGGCTGTGGGACTGCATGCTGCTGAGAACAGAAGAAGATTTTCTAACACTTTGAAAGGTGTAAAGCGTTGGGCTAGGAGTAAGGTGCGGATCCAGAGGGGGGTTTTGGGGGTCGTGACCCCCCTGCTCGCCACCACCAATTTTTTTCTTCAGTAATTTGCAAGAAAGCAAAAAAACACAAAATAAAGCTTCTGTTTTGGTACTGAGATGCCAGGAAATTGCGTCTACGGCCTTGTAGATTTCAAATTTTTCTGGGGGAGACCCAGACCCAGACCCCCCATTGGCATGGGCATCTTTGGCACCCACCAGCAACGACCGCCCTCGGCGGCCCTGACCCCCCTCTGCCAAAAATCCTGGATCTGCGCCTGGGAGTGCTACTGCACGAGGAAATATGAGGTGGGTGAGAGAGAGAGACGAGGAAATTCTTTCAAAGCAGTGGGAGGGCAAACCTGTGACCCTCGAATGTCAACCATTCATGATGCTAAGGCTGCCTTATACATACAAGTATACGGTATACGAAAACACCGGTTAACAACTGACTTCACGGTCGTCAATCCATTTGAAGCCTTTGTTAACCGTCATTTTCGTATACCGTATACGTCTATGTAAAGGAAGCCTAATGGATTCAGTTGGGTGCGGCGCCATGTCAAACAAGGCGATGAATGGCATTTCTGTTTTGTCTTCGAAGCCCCTGCAATTCAGGAATATAACCTCAACCTCCACACACTGCCTCATGGGTGGGGTATAGACAAGTCGCATCAGTTGATCGCACCGTACAATGTTCTGCGGAAATCAGTCCGTTGGTGGAAACTGTTTATAGCTGCGTTTCCATTACAGCTTTTAGATCTGGTCTTAAAATAGTACCGCATCTAAAATAAGACCGGGTATTTCACTGCTTGCGCTTCCACTACTGGATTTGAGGTTAGTATGCTCGGCTACAGATGGCGATACGTGGAGTGAAGGCGCCTATTGTTCTGGTACTTTCGAGCATGCGCTATGTCGCAAGCGATTAGCCACCTGCAGCCGATCATAATACTACAAACAAATCCGGACTTATTGCCATTCCACTACAGAAACACCACTGTTGATCCGCATCTAATTTAGACTCGGAGTATGATCGGCTATGCTATCCGAACTAAATAGAACCGGACTTATTAAACACGGCAATTCTGTAATGGAAGCAGAATAAGAGCGGACAAATACCGGCTTTTTTTGTAGTGGAAGCGCAACTTATATTCACGTGATTGAAGTACCCAATAGCCCTGGTTACACCTATCCAAAATCCCCGTGCTTTTTGAGACACGGGGTTTTTCCGTATCCCGGCGATATGGGCACTGCATGTAGGCAACTCTCTGTCATCGAGTGGCTACTGGAGGCGTGAAATATCCTATACGCATGCACATGACTCATCGATTTGCATCGCCGTCTGTCGCCGGGTGCTTGGAACTACAAATAAACACAGGGATTTCGCGGTTTCACTACATATAAAATCCCCGTGTCTAAATAGCCCCGGCATTGCCCCTTCGAGCTCGCTGGGGCTAGTAAGCACGGGGATTTCAGACACGGGTCTATTTAGACTCGGCGATTTATAGGTGAAACCACAAAATCCCCTGGGAAAGCACGGGGATTTACATGTATGTAGTGTAACCACTGCTAATATTGTCAACTCCTTTCTCCTCTTTTGTACTCTTAATTAAGGTGCTTACAGGTCGACATTGCATTTGAAGCCCTCGCCGGATCCATTGCAGATCAAAAAACCTCCATGCGCAGGTCGACATTTTATCGACTGAGAGGAACTCGGAACAACAGCAGGTGCAGTTAGATGGATCTGCGTGGAACTTGAGACAAGTCGTCGAAAAGTAGAACATGGGCAACTCGAAGCAACTCGCGGCAACTAGCGGATCCGGCAGTTGTTCGGAGACACAAGCGCGCTCAGGTCGACAAAATCGGCAACTGATCAGTCACTCCGAGTTGCTTCCATTGCTGGTTGCTGCGAGTTGCTTAAAGGAGTTAGACGCCGAAGTTGTAAACAAGCTGGTTTGTTTACAAATATGGTCGGCAAACTAGTTTTATTCCTTCGTGCAGGTGGCAGCACCCGTGATCGTTAGACTGGTTCCCGGTCCGATGCAACTCACTCACGATATTCACGTCAGTACATATCATTGACAATAGGTGGCAGCACCGCAGGCGTCCGTGGATAGAGAACCAGTGAGTGAGTGTTTACAACTTCGGTGTCTAACTCCTTTAAAGACGCAATATCGACCTGTAGGCACCTATAGAATTCGGAGAGGAACTTGCTCTTCAGTTAGGTTTGATTAGGAAGGAGGACCCAGTCCCCCTTTTCTGCCCCCTTGTCAACCATGTGATGCGGACTATTTGTGCAACCATGTTCCTCAGTATGTTAGGGTAGGAGAAACTGCCAAATGTGTGTTACAAACTAACGGCCTGTCTACATGATCATACATTTGTTCAAAACATCATCATACTTTGTATGATGATGTTCATGGACAAATGTACATGTATGATCGGTATGGACCGTTTTCCCAACAATCTTGAATAGCATCCAACACGTATGATGTTCAAACTTTTAGCTGCATTGTGTAGATGGAAATCCACAACAAGCTTGGACATCATCATACTAAAGACCCGTCTATACACAATCATACATTTGTTCAAAACACCGCCATACATTTGTATGATGATGTTCGAGTTTGTTGTGGATTTCCGTCCACACAGTCCAACATTCATAGACATTTGTATGATGAAGTACGATGGGGAAAGGAAAACGAAAAGAAATTAGAGGGAAAGTTCCTTATTGTTTCAAAATGGATCTCACAACAGCCTCGTGAGTGGTGCTGCTGCATTAGAACCCGTCGTCGAAAAGGCCAAGGAATTAGGAGTTCAATGGGTTGAACAATGGATCAGGAGAAGTGAGTTTGGAGCCTTAAAGGAGCTGGACGTCCAAGTTGTAAACACTCACTCACTGGTTCTCTATCCACGCGACGCCTGCGGTGCTGCCACCTATTGTCGGTGATATGTACTGATGTGAATATCGTGAGTGAGTTGCATTGGACCGGGCACCAGTCTAACGATCACGGGGCGCTACTGGTGCTGCCACCTTTACGAAGGAATAAAACTAGTTTGCCGACCATGTTTGTAAACAAACCAGCTTGTTTACAACTTCGGCGTCTAACTCCTTTAAGGGTTGCCATTTTGTACACATGTCACATGATGCAGTTGTGCCACATATAAACCTTCTGATTGGTAAATGGCTTGAAATGTTGTGAGATGTTGTGAACATTTGTTGGCAAGATCAAACATGCCCCTAAAAATTTGAACATCATCATGTTGGATGCTGTTCAAGTTTGTTGGGAAAACGGTCCACACGATCATAGGCCTACATTTGTCCATGAACATCATCATACAAATGTATGATGATGTTTTGAACAAATGTATGATTGTGTAGACGGGCCTTAAGAAATGTGACCCGATCTGCCAAACGTAGGCGCAAGTCGCAGGTGATCATCGCTGGTCATCAGTTTACTCAAGTATTGTGACTGCAGTCCACTACTATTGTCAAACCGCAGAAACTTACATTTCAGCTGTTGTGTTGCAAGGCCATTAACCCTTTCCTCGTTTGCGACTTGCGCCTACTTTTGGCAGATCAGGTCACAAATAAGAAGTGAAATGTCAGGTTACCTGCTCAAATGAAACACATAAAATTCATGTGTTTTTTTAAAAAGGACTGCAATTGTTTTCAGTGGTCAGATGGACAAAAAGTGCTGACTTGGCAATTTTCCTTGTTGCCGTGGTAACAGAGTACATCCACTAGTCTAACTTGTGAAAAATCAGTAGAGGACCTTGGTGAAGTGTTCAAAAAGTTGTTTCAGGGTTTTTTGTAAAGAGCAGTGTTCTTTGGTCAGGTTTTCACCACATTCTTTGAAGTTTTTCAAATTTTACTGTGATTTTTGGCATCAAAAGAATCAACAGAGTGCATGCTTTACATTATATGTAGTGATATTTCTTTAGAATCGATGTCCTGGCGTTGGATATAAAAAATTTCCCGAGTGTAGAAAAGAAGGCAGCAAATAAGTGCTTAACAGTTAATCCGAGCCATGTAAATAGTGCCTTGGGAATGAGATACTGGGCGCTGAACTGGTCACATACATGAATTCTTCTCGTTGCCATGGCAACCATTTACAAGACTATGGATAATGTAAGTAACAAAGCATGGTTCAAGAGCTATATCATCTATTTTTTTAACATTACCAGGTGTTAAAATTGAAGTTTTCATGGTTTCAGCATTGATAATGTTGGTATTTTCCTATTGCGTGTCCATTTGGAGAAAAGATTGTGGTTCTATGTATGTTTTGCCTACTCCAGTAATATCTCCCTGTAACTTTTTTATTTTACCAACCAATTTAATGCAACTGGCCTCGTTCTGGTCTCAATCTTTATGTGCATGGGAGGCAGGGGCGTAGCTAGCGG
>NMRB01000377.1:263257-283833 GCA_002633025.1 Notospermus geniculatus | reverse complement strand
GATGGTGGCTTTGCACTAAGGGCACCAAGGTGGGTGGGTGGGTGGGGGAGGGGGTCGGTGGTACACCCCAGAAAATTTTGGAATCAAGATCCTCTGACATCGGAGTCCGATGTCAGAGGACCTTGATTCCAAAACTGAAATGGTCGCATATGCGACCTGAAAATTTCAAATGCGACCTAACCCCCCTGTCACACTATGGCGACTTAGGCGGGCGAATACCCGCGAACTAGAATGAAATGGTCCATGGACCATCTCTCTCTGTCATTACACTATTATGTCCAAAGGGGTGAGCACATGGTCCATGGACCATTTCATTCCAGTTCGCGGGGATTCGTCCACCTAAAGCGGGTAATCCACTGTTGCGATTTTGGTTTGAGACGCCGGGGTTGCGTTCCCTTGTGATTACCTTATAAGGACTTCCGAATGCCATATAAGGTAACCGCAAGGGGGAACGCAACCCTCAACCCAAAATCGCAACAGTGGATCACCCGCTTAAGTCGCCACTGTGTGACCTGGGCTTAAGTTTAAGCACCAACTCGCACCGTGCGATTTGAAGAGAAATGGCCATGTCGAATTAGCGGAACCAGCGGAAACAGAGGAACCAGCGGAGTCTGGCCTGCAGCCGATAGCTTGCTGCATTTAACTACAGTACAGGGCACAACTGACATACCATATGGTTCGCATAGCCTACGAAAATACGGGTACCGTCCCATGTCAATTGTGCCCTGTACTTTATTGACTGGAAGCAACACGCGACTCAGTGTTGCTAAGCAACACGCGACTTCGTGTTGCTATTTGCCTTGACTATTGTGGGCAGCGTCTGATTCTTGTTGCATCCTGCCACCCCGCGCGGCAATCTAAAATACCAACAACGAGTAGACCTAGCCACATTATTATTAGCTCACCTAGGGTGAGCTTTTAAATGGTGCAGCGTCCGTCGTCGTCCGTTAATTCGCAGGGCACGTTTCGTAACTACAGGGACTACTGACCTGAAACTTTGTACATGTATACTCATAGGTCAGATGACCTTTGACACCAAGTTTCGGTCCGATTCGATTTTTGGCTCGGCCACCAGGTGGCCAAAACGAAAACTCAAAGTCCAGTAATTCCTAAACTAACGACTGGATCGTCTCCAAATTTTCATCATCGGTGCATCTAATGAGTGTAGGCCTACATGACATATGTAACAGGTTTTTGATTTGACCTACTTTTGAAGTCACAGAGGTCAATTTTCAAAATTTTGCCATTTCGGTGGCACGTTTCGTGGGTATCTATTTAACCCAGTATCTTCTAACATGGTGTGATCATGTATCTAGGTACCCTTTATATGTACAGTACACAGCAAATTTTCGTTTAATTGGACCCCAAATATATGGTTACCAGCCGGCCATTTTGGAAAATGGATTGGCACGTAATATCGTCAATTACTCAAGCGAGAAAGTTTTGACCTTGAAATTTTTATCATAATCATATTACCCAGGAACTCAAGGCTTGCCCTTCTTCTGGTACATTCACCCAGGTGAGCACATGGTCCATGGACCATTTCATTGACTATGCAGTAGCATACATGTACCGGTTTTGTTGGTTGTGTTCTACTGTTTTTTTTCAGGAGGCATTTAAAGGAGCACGGTATTGCCACTTTTTCTCGACAGCCGGCGCCACCGCGCCACTCTCCAACCCAAGGGTCTGACTACGTCTCGGCGAATGACCCGATTTACTGCGTACATTTTGTAATGCATTTTCGTAGTTCGTCTTACTGCCCTCTACGTCGGCAGTCAAATAACGCATTTGAGATCCAATACCGTGCTCCTTTAATACGTGGGTAAGTCGGCAATGAAACTTGTAAGGTTTCATCGGCCAAAAAAACTCACGAAAGCTGCGTACGGTATGTCAGAGTGCTAAAAATCATCAAATGCTGGGAACACTCATCCACTTTTCAAAATTTTCTGGTAGAGCCTCCTTCCTACCTCCCCAGAAAATTTTTGAAATCTCGCGTCCGGATTTATAAAAGGTTTCATATGAAACTGATTTTGGTTTTAGAACTTCGATTCACAGAGAAGTTTTAGAAATGTTTTAGAAGTTAAAACGATGGTAGGCCTATTTTTCCTAAAACCTCTTTATAAATCCGGCCCTTTATACGATTTCAGGCCAATCCTGACAAAAATCATCCGTTGCCGAGAGGGTGTCTATATGGACGACTGTCATTACTTTCACGAATTCTCTGGCAAGTCAAGTCAAATCATGATTGGATGACTTCGAAAATAGGCCTTTGGCCAAGTAGCAGGGGGGGGGGTTCGTAAAAACACTGGATCGGACCGAATAAAAGTCGCCGAATCGGAACCAATCAACATTCATTTTTCTTTTTAAACGCAAGAATCATGAACTACATGTATAATGACTTAGAAATAAAAAGAAAACGCAAATTTACACTTTAACATTGCATTTTGTTTGAAATCTGCCGTCTGTAAGATGGGTTTTGACCATCAAAGTTAGAACAGCACGAAAAGAAATTTTTAGGAATTGCGTCTAAAGATGACTCAAATAAAGAATATTTAGGGTCAGCAGATTTTTCAAGAAATTTTATGATTTTTGAGGCAATTGATGCCCCCTGTCATTAGTCCAGCTTGGAATTGAAAACAGGAGACTGCAGGTGATTCAACAATCCATCCACAGGGGCGGATCCAGGATTTTCTCGAGGGGTGGGTAGGTAAAGGCCACTGGATTCGCGCGCACCATCGGCGTGCGCTTCACCGGCTCCGGTGGCGCCGATTTGGCGGGGGTCTGAGGGACCTTCCCCAGGAAAATTTTGAAAATTAGAAGCTCTGAGACGCGAATTCCCGGCATCTGAGGTTGAGAAAGTCCGATGCCACGCCTCCTAGACATTTCGAAACAGTGAAGCGTACACAGTGCAGTATGTTGTCCCAACAGGGGAGAAGAGTTATCGAATCATCGATGCACCACGATTACATCAGAGAGACAGGCGCGCGCTACGCGACAAGCGAGATGTTTGATGTTAAGCGATAAAAAATTATCTTTGGTCTCCGAGGGGGGTTCCAACCCCCAGAACCCCCCCCCCCGTAGCCACCCCTGTCAGATCCATACTCACTTCCACACATTACACTCCTTTCGCAGTGTCTTCTCACTCATACCTATCGTTCATAGACACTGCTTACAATGGCCCGATCCCCGCCGATTTACCACTAGAGGGCGTTTGCGTAACTAACGAAATACATGAAACATTTTCTGATTGGTTCACTGTCAGCGTCCTTGACAACCACGCCAGACTGGTCACTCGTCGGAAAGCATTTTATATGGGACAGTTGCATTATGACGTAGCACGACTAGTCTACAACAACAGCAATGGCTGCCCCCCGCCGTGTGTCCAGTATGCAGTGTCACTTTGCGCTTTTCAGTGTTTAGCTCGTGCCTTTTTTGTTTTGAAACATCGCTAAAGAAGTGGATAACGGCGCTCTATACGAGATTATTCTGTTTGTAGTGATTGATCTTGTTAAACAGGCCGAAGCTGGGAGCAACGCCGGCGCTGTTTCCCGCGCTATTTGGCCGCTGACTAGTGCTGCCACCATGCGGTAAATCGGCGGGGATCGGGCCATTGTAAGCAGTGTCTATGAACGATAGGTATGAGTGAGAAGACACTGCGAAAGGAGTGTACCACACATGAGATACTCACATTGATATGTTCAAAGTCGGTGATGCCTAGTCTGGGTAATGCCGAGGCATCAACACGGATTAGCTTCCTCCCGTTGACAAGATTTGTCAAGAAACAGTCCTGAAAATACAATAGGCCTACATGGTTTTAAAAGGGTACTACAATAATAAGGCCTATAAGTGGTGTCAGCAACCAATGGGGCACCCACACAGCTCAGCGGTTTAAATACAAGCCGTGGTTACACTACATAGAAATACCTGGGTTTTTTGACACCCGGGTCTAGCCCGGCTGTGAAAAATCTCTCCTGAGGCCCGGTGCCCGTCAACACTACTCAAATTTTGTGACGGGGACCTAAATTAAGCCCTCCAAAAACAGTTCGAGCTAGGAGGGGATTATTACACCGCATTTTTAACAGGTGTGGACAGAAAAAACCCGGGTTCGACACGGGTTTTTTATGTAGTGTAACGAGGGCTAAAATTAGTATGTTGTAGGCCTAACACATGCACTACAACTAGGCCTATGCTGTTCACCACAACTAGGCCTACAGGGCCCGTATGCATAAAGGTGGAATAAGCTTATTCCAGGTATAACCTAACGTTATAACGTGAAGCTATACCTGGAATAAGCTTATTCCACCTTTATGCATACGGGGCCTGGTATGCAACTTTATGCTGAACTTGCGCCATTTTGGTTCCCGAAGCCGCCAAGGGGGTAAGAAATAAAAGTGGAAAACAAGAAGTGGTAAATTTTGGAATTTTGCGCGAATTATTCAATTTCTCAAATTGGGAGAAACTTTTTTCCATTTTGAGAAATTTTCTTAAAATGACGCGACATTTTGTCTGATTTTTCGGGCGATATTTCTCAAAATGGGGAAAAAATTTCTCCCAATTGGAGAAATTGAAAAATTCGCGCAAAAGTGCAAAATTTCCCACTTCTTATTTTCCACTTTTATTTCTTGCTCCCTTCGCCGCTATAGGGCTAGTGGCTTCGGGAACCAAAATGCAATTTGCGCTTAAAGGGACCCACCCTCCAAGCAGTTGCTACTATTAAGCTACTCCGTAAAATAGCCATATCAAAATGTCTATAGTGTATAGGGAGCTGCCTCTACACTGGCATGACTAGCCTGTTAATGTAGGCCTACATGTACATGCCCAAGGCCTATAGGCCAACGGTACAATACAAGTAACCCGACGGTTCTTACCCTGTAATACGGGAATCCCATTTCCTCAACCCAGTTGGCCACATCTTCGCATGTCCAGTGAAGACATTCTGGAACCCGCTCGTCACGAATGTCTTTTATTTTCGCACTGCTGCTTGTGCTCATGGTGTCCTCTCGTACAATCAACTAAACACTCTATTAAATCCTATCACACCGATCGATTGAACTGAATACTGTCACTATAAACCATGTAAACTCGAACCTATTTTGCGGCCATGTTGTTTACCGGTCGTCAAGTAGCCTTTAAGCGTTGCCAACCACTCATTCTTGCAGGTGCTCGTATTGAAGAGCCATCTGACGGTAGGATGAGACACTAGTACTACTAGTAGGCCTATTATTGTCAGCCCGGGTGGCAGACGTCAGGCATGCAAGGAAAATAAATGCCTTGAAATGGTGCAAATGGAGTGAAAGAGAGAAATGTTTGGGTGGGTCGTTTGCGGATGAAGTGGACAATCAATAGCGAGGTTTAGAAATCAAACGATAAACGTAAACGTTAACGACAACGTTATTTTCGTACCGAAATTGCAATATAAAATCTGGTGAATGTGTAGTATGAAAAATAACGTTGTCGTGAAATTTACGTTTATCTTTTGATTTCTAAACCTCCCTATTGTCTCCAGCAGTTATTGTTCGATTGTTGCGCTGAATGGGCAGCTCATCTGAGTTCTACTGACAGGTTTCAGGATGAAAACCTCTACCGTTGTTGATATCAGACTGTAAAGCCAAACTTTAACTTTATTAGGGTGCTATAGAGTAATTCACTTTATTTTGAAACTTTTAATCGCCATGAAATTAAATTAGGCACGACAATAAATAATTCCGCTTCCGAATTCCACCAAAAAATCTGGGTAGAAGGGGCAACTACCGTATACCCTTTGTAGTCAACACCATTGCCACTCTTAAAGAAGCACGGTCTTGGATCTCTAATTTAATCGCACTGTCAACGGCCTTCTAGATTTCAAAATTTTCTGGGGGAGAACTCTCAGACCCCCGCCGTGGCTTCGCGCCTTCGGTGCTTGCCTTCACCAGTCCCCTGTGGCCTTCTGTGCCCCCCCCCCCCATACCAGAATCCTGGTCCGCCCCCGGCCTGAATTCAGATGGCTGTACAGCATTAGCTTGATTCGAAAAGACGGTTCTTGCAAATATTTTTACTATGATTCAGTGGGAAAAGATGTGGACTTTTTGTTTCCATGGTACCACAGACCCTCGGGAATTATTAACTCGGAGGTATGGAATTAGGCCCTTTGATTATAGAGAGCTTATCACCAGTGGTTGTTGTAGGCCTAATTACAGGAAATTGGGTCCACATTTATTGGCAAGGGATAATTGTTTTGAATATAATCTGGGGTGTGTCAAGCCTGTTTGGGTTACCATGTGCATGAACCGTGAAGTGTATTGAGTGATAGACTAATGAACCGTAAAAAAACAATGTACGGTTGTGGAGGCGTGGGTTCGACGGTACTGAATGTACGGTTATAAGTTGAGTTGAATGACTTGAAACGGAACGGCGTCTCAATGATGAAGTGTCCAAGTACTCTCGTCTCTTTAACCAGGGGTGAATGGTGTTATATACAGGAAGTTCACAGTTAATTGGTCTTTGGTGGACATTTTCTAAGTCCAAAAACTAGGCCCACAAAAGGAGGCCTAGTATGAAAGGTATAAAAGTTAGATCACTTTCGTGGCAAGTTCTCGGCCAAGAGCAGTATGGATTGATTTTAGAGGGATCAATTGTAATAGACCCCTACTGATCAATTTCACAAATACCGGCCAGGGGTAATTCATGATCTTGAGGACGTGGCATCAAAGAAACCACAAAATGTGATGCATTTGGGAACCATGAATTACGCCTGACCGGCCTTTGTGAAATTGATCAGCAAAAATCAATCCGTACTGCTCTTGGCCGAGAACTTGCCACGAAAGTGATCTAACTTTTATACCATTCATCCTAGGCCTCCCCTTGTGGGCCTAGTTTTTGGACTTAGAAAATTTCCACAGAAGACCAATAAACTGTGAACTTCCTGTATGTTTGTAAATATTTTATACCAGCTGTCCCTAATCAGACCCGGATCCAGCCCCCCCCCCCTCGTTTTTGGCAGAGCAATGATTTTTTAGCAAGAAAAATTTAATCATATAAAAATTGGAGTATTTTGCTCTCAGTTGCCAGGAAAATGCATCTAAAACACTTAAACTGTCAAATTTTTCGGCGCATTTGGTGATCGCCGCCTCCGTCGACCTACGCTCCCCTTCCGTCAATCCTGGATCCTGCCCTGCTAATGATGCCGCTGAGGCGTAGATCTATAGATCTAGTACTTCACAATATTATGCACTCAAATGTTCTTGGCCAATCATGTGCAGAAGATTGCATCATGTGATCTTAGGATGTCACATCGTATCGGATCCTCAATCCTAAGTGAATACAATGTATCCTTTTTCTGTTTACCGATAGATCCCCCAAAATAAGAAATTGATAACTGTTTTTCGCTATCTGACAAGTCTGACATGTCCGAGTTGGATATGACGACTTTCTTTGCGAAATTAACGAATCGCACAATGCAAATGAAAATGTAGGCCTACATGGCAGAGTTAAAAGGTCGATCTCTTGAGATTTAATCCAAATGATAAGATGTTTTTATTGGAACCTGAATAATATCAGAATTTAAACAGTCAAAGACTAAGGAAAGAGAGGAACGCCCTGCTGTAGCCCACTCTACTGGGAAATGACGAAGCCCGTGACGAAGTAACATATTGTATTAATTTACAACTAGGAAAAAATCGGGCCCCAAATCCTCCAGAGGTGGCCATCAAATATGTCCTAACAACACCATGGACCAAAATACCTTATTTTCAAATAACATTTGCTAATCTGTCAAGAAATTGGAGAATTTCGACAGGAATTCACTCTTACTTCGGCTGAAGGGGTTATTGTCGTCCTGGGTACACATAAAGTGTACCCAGGTTCGATGTCGTCAAGTGAAATTGTACCCTGGGTCCACTTTCTTGTTACAAACTGTACCCAGGTTCTGATTTAGAGACCTAGGGACGAGCTCATTCTCAAGATTTCGTGGGAAACGTGAATTAGCGTATGTTGGTTCCAGGATCCTGTTGCTATGACCTTGGAGGAATTATGCTGTGGCAGGAGGAACAGCGAGCTAATTGCCCCTCTATAATCCCTTTTTCACACCTCCCCAAACAATGGAACACGCAGGCCCGCAGTGTTTGCCCAGCAAGCTATGGCACATGATCAAACAAACCCATCATGGCCATGCACAACTTGGTACATGCACATGTAGGCCTACATGGAAATGACACGTGTTCTTGTCTAGCTGGCGAGTTGATTAACTTTCTCTGTAACCATGAAAACTGTCCAGCTAGTCAAAAATAAAATTATTCCAACTTCTCTTCTTTAGCTTTTTGCACGGCCAACTTGCAGGCACAATATCAAGTGATTTATATCGGACTCGGCTTCGCCTCGTCCGATATAACTTTTCTTCATCCAACAAAAATCCATATTGGACTCCCTACCATCCACTATTTGTATACTGATGCTTCACACTGATACTTCACACTGATATCACACTGATACTTCACACTGATATCACACTGATACTTCACACTGATATCCTCCAATGATACAGGTGTAATAGAATCCAATGTCCCCCGATATGTGATGTCCTCCAACAATATATTTACGGATTTAGCGGCAACATTGAATAGGACTCCAGAGAGACCAAGACCCTTTTTTTTTCTTTTTTTTTTGTTCATTTTCATATAGCGCATTTCCAGTTGAACTGCTCAATGCGCTTTACAATGCCCTTAATCCCTTAATCCTATGACAAACAATGCATGGGGACATCAGAAAGACGGGGACATTACATTCTACCACACCTGTACGCAACAGTGTGCGACTGACTCCGTAAGCAAGATTTTGTCAAATAGGCCTACTTGTTACTCAGACAACGACCGAAGTAGTAACTTTATTGTAATATATTACATAACTTACCATACGTCTACTCTTATTTGTGACCGCTTCTTTCTATTTCATGTTCTTACAAAGTTCAAATACCAACAAAACCGAACTCCAAAACTCACAAATACTAGTAACATGCGCGGCGTGAAACGCGGTTCACACCGCTAAGCCCAGATGGCGCAGTTGTCGGGGAAGCAGGCTCGTGGCATCAACCGAAATGTAGCCTACATAATGTGCACGTAGGCGTACATGTATCAATGCCGACGTCATAAAAGCGGAAAATTACTATTAAAAATTACTATCTACATGTAATTTAACAATTGTCGACATTTAAGAAATTATAGTTATTACTGTTACATTTTACCAATTACAGTTAATTGGTAAAAATTTAACTTACATTTAACAAATTATAGTTATTACTGTTAAATTTTACCAATTATAGTTACATGAACGATTCAACAATAGTTAATCTGACAATTACAATAATTAAGAGTTTACTTGGGCATTGTCCTTCGCACAGATACAGATACAGATACAGATACAGATACAGATACAGATACAGATACAGATACAGAGGTAGTGGATTCGGGGTGTGATGCCCAATGTGGGGGTATAGGTTGCGGAGGCAGCAGAGTGTGGAGTAAATTATATTATTTTTGGGTGTACGGTATGGAGTGGGTTAAAGGACCACGGTATTGCCACTTTTTCTCGACAGCCGGCGCAACCGCGCCACTCTCCAACCCAGGGTCTAACTGCGTTGTCGGCGAATTGACCCGATTTTTACTAACCACATGTTGTAATGCATCTTTGTAGTTCGTCTTACTGCCGCGAGGTGGCGCCCTCTACGTCAGCAGTCCACTTGAGATCCAATACCATGCTCCTTTAAGGTGGACACGTGATAGCCGGCTGGTGATCAGTGATAATTCATGCCAAAATAAATACATTATTTTGTTTCACATTTAATTTCATTTAAGTGCCACAATATGCATGAGGTGACTTAATCTCCCTCCCCACCTTCATAAGACTGGTGTCCTGTCCAACCTATATATAGCCAGTGGTAACCCTAGGCCGGACTGATACAACCTCAGCTGACAAAAATGGCCGCCATCATTTTCATCACTTGAGAAGTTCAACGCGCTGCTATAGTGTGACTACCCTTCATCAAGTAAGGTACCATGCTCCAACTCAATTCTTTTATGTGTAGCAACAGTCTCAATGTCAAATTGCTAACTTACCGGTAGATCATTCAAATGGATAGATTTGAATAGTCTTGTCGAGCATGCATTTCCACAAGATCATGATCAACCTCGCCACCAAGAATTAGCGCTGTGGTATACGGTGTACATTGATCGCGTCTGTAAACCTATAAACGAGGTTGCCTACAGGTCAAAAGTTACGTCCGCCGCCACGAAAACCAAATGTATACAGAGGCGCTTTAATGAACTTGCTACGCACCACCACGCCATCTGGAGACATTGTCAAAAACTAGTGCAGATAGATTCCATGGGGCCTCCCCGTGAGCCTCAGGAACAGCCCAGCGAAATCAGTGCCAAACATGGTGAGATCATCAGGGGTTCTTAGCGCTCGGTCCCTTCGTCAGTGCTCAGAACCCCTGACGTTCTCAGGATGGTGCCAAAGGGCACTGTTGCCTGACCCTGTGGGACAATAATAGGGAGGTTTAGAAATCAAACGATAAACGTAAACTTTACTCGACAACGTTATTTTTCATAATACACATTAACCAGATTTTATATTGCATTTTCGGTACAAAAATAACGTTGTCGTTAACGTTTGCGTTGATTTCTAAACCTCACGATTATGCATGTCCGTACAACATTGGCTGTCATCTGAGTTTTGAAATGTACTTTTGGTCACTCGTACTGAACACGGTACATGTATTTGTCAACGAGTGATAAATTTCGAAGGCCAGAGTGTAGGCCTGTAAAACCTTGTCTGAACAACGGACTCCTTATCCCAGGCGGAAATTGCAGAGCTATCAAAAATGATAACAGCACATAGTTTCGTGTTCAAAAACTTGTCAGCTTTGAAAAAAGTGTCCCAGTTTGTACATGTATCTTTTCAATTGAAGTATAATGGTGATTGATGCGGGCTCTGGCCTAGACGACCCCTTACGACTTTTTGCTCATCAAAGGATTATCTCAGAGAAATGTCATCAAGATATAAAAGAAATGTGTCTACATATACAGTGTACTGGTAAGTGGGCATGTGCCAACTAGACTGTGTTCGCTGGCACCAGATTGAGATAAAAACACCCCATTCCCAATATTAGCCGCTGACATAATAGGCCGTGGGAAGGGACGTTCCAACACAATTCACGCTCTCTCTACAATGTGGCCTTCACGATATTGCCAAAATAGAACGGCGGATCATCCCGGATAATAGGAAGGTTTAGAAATCAAACGATAAACGTAAATTTTACGACAACGTTATTTTTCAAACTACACATAACCAGATTTTAAAGTGCATTTTCGGTACAAAAATAACGTTGTCGTTTACCTTTACGTTTATCGTTTGATTTCTAAACCTCCCTAATATGCTCGCCTCTGATCTTCTTCATGCACAATTTCTTCTTTCTCCTCCTCTTCTTCTTCAGTTTTCGATTTTTGTGCTTCTGTTGCTGAATTCTTAAATCCACGAACTCTTCTTCGCAAGGCTGTGGCGGACGTACATGTAATCGAGTGGAATTAAAGTCTTCCTTTTGTCATCAGGATGGTAATGAGGTTGGGGTACTGAAGAATAAGATGGAGAACAGTATCTTCCTTTCTCATTTGTAGCAATGTTCATCATTTTCAGGCAGTTAGGTAACCTTGTAGGACCCTATTACTGGGTACACACCCAGCCATGCCATCAATGTAATGGTCGTGAACTCTCAAACACGTCATCGATAGTGACCCCTTTACCTTAATACCCCAAGGCAATATTTCCGCCTGTACCCACGGGTGGCAATGGTCCGTCGCATTCCAAAGACCGATATCGGTCGGTGAAATTGTGGCATCCAGGACCTATATATATATTGTTTTCTTCGCATGCATCTCTCGCTAAACTGCTTCTAATTACATCCGCACACATACTCCATGACCCCGAAAGCAATTTACAGAGGAATTTTAACAAAATGAAAAGTAAGGGCCTGTGTGCCAACTGTAAGTATGTTAACAACAGGCCTGTTGGTCTAGACACCACAGGCAATGACACATCAAGAGGTATCGAAATACTATGCATCGTAGATATATCGCAGTTTAATTAAAGAATCAATAGGCCTATATAACCACCTACCCACACTGCTGACAACTCATTGGGTTCCAGGGAACAGGATACGTAGGCAGGGGAGAGGACCGCACACTGCGAAGTGAAGGTAGTTATTGGAAGGGTGTTATTTGGGCAATGGTGACAGAATCATTATTGTATGTAAAAGGAACTGTGGACTATATTTTCGGAAATGGGGTCACGAATTCTAATCTAAGTGCACACAGCGAGGACCACAGAGACGTCCATGTCGTTGTATACATTCGATCTGAATTAAATATCCGGTTCATGCCTAGATGTACATTTTCAGGCTTCACGTAGGCCTACGTCTTCCAGTGAAATGTCAGAAGTGCCTTCACAACAGGTGTGACAGGGGTCAGCGTCCTAGGAATGCAGGTCCGGTGAACAGTATTGTTAGGTTATTTTCGAATGGCCATGGTATCTCTCGTCGTATATCCTAATCCCTCGCTGAACGATAAGACCGGACTTTGATTCCAGAGGGACGTGGATTCCTTTCACACCTGTAAGCGGTATGGGGATGTGGATGTTTTAAGGGAAAGATCCTCCCAAAGCGGGATTTGGTCTCGTTCCTTTTCGAACGCTGGCACAAAATGTGAGCAGATGAAGACAGGGACTGAGATCGAGCGGGTAAAAACTCCTGCGGTGGGAGGATGTCAGGGAAAGGATTTACACATCATGCTAGGCCCCTTATAATTCACGGCCAAGTCCGTGATCAGGACCGACGCGAAGCTCACAAGAGTGAGTAGTCGATCGGCTGAATCATGCGAATGTACTCTAAAATCGTATTTAAACGGTCGCTGGCAGATATTAGGGAGGTTTAGATATCAAACGATAAACGTAAACGTTAACGGCAACGTTATTTTATTTGTACCGAAAATGCAATATAAAATCTGGACCCCAGTAATGTGTAGTATGAAAAATAACGTCGTGATGTTTACGTTTGTCGTTTGATTTCTTAACCTCCGTATTCAAAACCAGGACTACGAACTTCATGAATAGTGACGCCATTATGGTTGACGGCCAATGAAAATATACGCCTGGTACGTCAGATTCTTCATATAGCCTACCGTACGCGTCGGTCCACGCCTCACGGACCTGTGCCAATCCAGTTGTGGGCGGAGTGATGTTGCATTTTGTGCTGCGACTGCATAAGACATCAAACCAACATCCTTGAATTGTCCACCGGACTATCTTGCAATGCCGTGTCCGTTGCCCGGGTCCGTTGTAGTAGTCCGCATTTCTCTGCATGAGTCAAGGAAATTCCCCTCTTCAAGGGTGGGTATAATACAATCGATGTTTGCCTGAGTCCGTAGTGCGTGGCCACGGATAACTCCCAGGCAAGCAAAATATTCAGGTTTCCCGCCACACGAGTATTGTTAGCGTGGCAACAGTGTGCATGACCCGACCCAGAAAACGTTTCACGGTTGGCTCTCCCCAGAACCTGATCCCAGAAATAATACGCTGCGTTGTAATACGTGCATAGATAGATTTTCAGTATCTGGTTTTGGATTAATTACAATTGGAATGATGTCAGGTACAGGCAAGTGAAAACCTGTGATTTTCGAGAATGTCGCGGATTTGGTATCTGGGGCTGTTTGCTAAAAGTGCCTGAGAGAATATGGTTAGCTCTCGGTTACGTATGGACGTGTCGGGGGTATCTTTGAGCAAGAGGATACATGCCAAAAACGACGAGTCTTCAAATCACTGTCATTTCAGTGAAATATGAAGTTAAAAATCATTGGCCCATATTCTAGAAACCTCCTTAACTCTAAGGTCCACTTTAAGTTATTGTATTCTGCCCTGCAAACAAAAGCAGGGGCGGATCCAGGATTTCGGGAAAGAGGGGGCGCACTGTGCTCGGAACATTGAAATCTGCGGTGAATTTCAATGATTTGCTCCAAATTTCAGAATTTCACGGTCGATTTTACAGATTTGTTGGCCGAAGAGGGGGGGGGGGGCAAGTGCGCCGGGTGCGCCCCTCCTTGTATCCGCGCATGTAAAGGTAAACCTAGTTAAGGAAGCTTCTAATGTAGAATACGGCCCAATGAGTTCGAAATGACAGTCATGTAGCCTATGCATGATGGGTGAGCAGGGAGACGTTCCGCGTCCAGGCGATAGGACGACACCGAACGGAAAATCTGAACTAACTCGTAGCATGGGGAGGACTGCACCTTTTACACAGATCTGTTAGTTGGGGCGTGCCTTCTGTAGGCCCTGTGGCCTTGAGAAAGAGATTTCTATTAGCAAATGGCGAAAGATCAAGCGCACTGCATGGATGCCTGCTATTACGTAACATTCTCTGGTTACTAATGGTCTTTGTACCTATGCACCAACATGACATTCGCATGGACACTGCCGACTCCATGACATATGCAACCACGTTGTATGGTTTTGACATGAAGGGCTATCCCGATCTATAAATAGATGATGAGCGCCATTTGGTGACCTCTGGCTGACCAATCACATGTTGAGTTGGCTCTGTGGCTGCCTGTCGTAGAGCGGAGGCACGCACCACGACGAAGGACCAGTCTGTTGCTGGTGAAAATAAATTTTGCGTTCTGAGTTTCCCTCAGTACCTTCGATCCTGCAAAGCACGGAAAGGTCTTATCGGTTCTGTCGAAATAGGTCGTCATTATAATAGGTCTAGAGCTTTTTATCATCGAAGCAAACACACTCTCTATAGTCCCATGCAAACATCAGATCAAGGACAACGAATTTCAAGCATTTTTTTAAAAAAAAATCACTGAAAAAATCCTGCGTTCAGTTCAGGTTGCTGTTTTTCAGCATGGAGACTAGAGTGTCGTCACATAGGCCTACACGTAATCGTTGCTTATACAAGTAGTTCGTACTGCTGCCGCTAGTGGCTCCCTCGACGTCGGCAGTCAAAATACCGCTAACAGACCACATACCGTGCTCCTTTAATTGCTGGTCTAGACTGGTCCCCTGTCGTACGTGCGTGCCTCCACTTCTACGACAGGCTTCGCCCGCCATGTTTGCGGCTTATACAACGCAACCCTCCAATGTACCGCCTCTGCGATGGTCCGTGTTTTGTCAGTTCGATGGATCAATGCATCCTGAGGTAATCGGGTTCTTGACGCGGCACACTTCTACATCCCTCCCCTAGCGACAGCATCGGGAACCAATGCGCGATAAGACTGGTGTCCTGTTCAACCCACACATAGCCAGTGGTAGCAACTAGGGAAGCCTGGTGCTACATGTAGGCCTACATTTATATCGAAGCCTTAGCTGACACAAGTCAAAAATGGCCGCCATCCTTTTCGTCACTTGAGAAGTTCGACGCGCTGTGATACCTAGCCCATGCTACAACCCTTCATCAATCAGGCGCGGATCCAAAGGGGGGGGGTGCACCCGCCGCACGCCCCCCCCCCCTCCTTCGGCCAACAATTCTGTAAAATCGACCGTGAAATTCTGAAATTTTGAGCAAATCATTGAAATTCACCGCAGATTTCAATGTTTCTAGCACAGCCCCCTCTTTCCCAAAATCCTGGATCCGTCCCGTCAAGTGAGGTACAACATCAGCTCATTCTTTTTTGTGTCGTAACACTCTTCCCTGATGCCTAATTGATAATATTTAGATCACTGAAATAGGTAGATTCGACCAGTCTTGTCACCCCAAGTAGGCCTAGGCTTGGTTGTGATCGTTGTACGTGTACAATCGCGATCACGATCAACCTCGCCACCAAGAATAAGCGCTGTGGTATACGGTGTACATCGATCGTGTGTGTACAGCTACGAACGAGGTCGCCATAATGAGATGCACTAAATGTACGACGCGCGTTACGAAACCAGGTTAGGCCTACTGAAGCAGTGCCGCCCGTCACCACACACTTTACGAACTGAGGGTAACGCTGTAACGGTACACAAAGAATCCCTGATTATTTCATATCAGGATGTTTCGATGTTTTGGTTAGGCCTACTAGTCCTTGGGAGGGTTTTGGATCATCCTCTCCGCTTTAACGCCTCTATTAAAACTCCGCACCTCGCACATGCATGACAGGTGTGGATGTACCACCCACGGCACAAATTGCGTTTCAAATGCGGTGTACACGTCATGCGATAGGGTCAACATATTTGAAACGCCCAACACTCATTTGTAATTCATGCGTGCAGCATGGGGCCGGGCCAGGTGCTGTAGTCAGGAAGTAGGCCCCAACCCAGTGCTAATAGCACGAGTTCGTTTCACAAAATAGGGAGGCAGACCAACCGAGAGAAGTGAGTCACCAAATACCTACATGTATCTGCAGCTGGTCAAGTGTAATAGGAAAGAAAATCGCTCCTTGAAAGTTGTCCTCTTCTAATGTTCAATGAAGGATTAAAGGACCACGGTATTGCCACCTTTTCTCGACAGCCGGTGCCACCGCGCCACTCTCCAACCCAGGGACTAACTACGTTGTCGGCGAATTGACCCGATTTACTACGTACATTTTGTAATGCATCTTTGTAGTTCGTGTTGCTGCCGCTAGATGACTCCCTCTACGTCGGCAGTCAAAAAACGCATTAAAATTTTAGAGGTCCAATACCTAGACCACAGAGTAGTCTCTACATCTGACATTTAACGTGCTGCACGGTACAACTGGTTGCTGGTTTATCCAATACCGTGCTCCTTTAAGGTGTAGAGTCTATCAGGGCTGTTAAGAAAGGAAGGTCGTATTCCTTAAATGATATCACACCCGCGGAAAGTTTTTTCCTTCCACACCTCCGGTTGTTCGCGGAAATCTGAAACGCCTACAGTGTTGAATTTGCGCAGTACATTTTATGAAGTGATATGAGTAAATGGATTGGAGTATTCCTGTATAGGCCTATCCCAAGTTTCATCTCAGAGTTCAAAATCATTCCAAATCATCAAACTTGATGATTTTATAACAGATGAATATGAATGACGATAATCCACATGCCAGGAAGAGGTTTAGGCTATCACTGATAAGTTGTTTGCACTATATAATTCAGGCGCGGATCCAGGGGGGGGGGGGGCAGTGTTCTCCGCATGGCTTTCTGTTAGGGTTGCCCACCCTACCTTGGCATTTTACCACCCTACCTTAGAAGTAGCACCCTACCTTGCAGCCCAATTCTGTAATGGTTTTAATTTCTATTCCGCCCCCCCCCCACACACACACCTTAAATTGGTGACCACCCTATCTTAATTTGCAAAGTAATGGGAAATCCTGGAATTTCAGGGGTACCACCCTACTAGGAAATCCTGTGGAGAGCACTGGGGGGGGGGCACGGCCACCCTTTCGGCCAATATATCTGTAAAATCGACCGTGAAATTCTGAAATTTGGAGCAAATCATTGAAATTCACTGCAGATTTCAATGTTTCTAAACCTTTCCCGAAATCCTGGATCCGCCCCTGTATTTAAGAATGACTATAGTCGCTGCCATGCTTTATCATGACGGATGGAAAGGACACTGGATTTTGAGTGCGGTCAAGACTTAAAGGAGCCCGGTATTGCCACTTTTTCTCGACAGCCGGCGCCACCGGGCCACTCTCCAACCCAAGGAACTACCTACATATTGTACGTTGTCGGCGAATGACCCGATTTAATGGATTTACTACGTGCATTTTGTAATGGATTTTTGTAGTTCGTGTTGCTACCGCTAGGTGGCTCCCTCTACGTCGGCAGTCAAATTATCCATCAGAGATCGCATGTGGTCCTTTAAATAGGTCTGCGTCCACATCGCGTTTTAGTAGTAGTTTCAGGATCTCAGTACAGAGGGCAGCGCTGTATCCGTAACTTAAAAGTACAACTGCAAAAGCCATGAGAATGCCCTCCCCTTGAACACAGTGAAAATGACGGCCTTCCTTGTCCAGTCCAGGGAAGACTCGGTGCACTTCAATTTTTTCCAACGCACTGAATTTTTTCTCGGTCTCTGTTCCTCGCCCTACCTTCCCCCGATACATAGGCCTACATTCAACAAGATCAGGATCCAAACAGGCAGAAAACGCCTTAAGGCGGATTATACTTTCCAAGGACGCCGTCACCCGCCGTAATACGCTAAGCCGGTTGGCGGCGCCTAGACTAAATGCAGACGCCTATGCTAGGCCAGCTGCAAGCGAATGCTAGCGTCCTTCGGCGGGTGACGGCGTCAGAAGTATAAATCCGCCTTAAGGCAATGTAAACAGTGCGTCGGACTTCAACAAATCATTGGTGAGGGATAGAAGGAAGGAACTGTATTCGTGTTCAGGCCTAGGCGAAAGGATAATAGGGAGGTTTCGCAAATGTGACGAAAAACGAAGTACGAAGTACGAAATACGAAATTCAACTTCATTTCCAGGACGTAATGTATTTCTGGAGATGGTTGGTACGACAAATGTCCCTGCTGCCAGCGCGTTTTTTAGCATGTCATGTAAGACCGAAAGAGTTATGGTGCATCTTGAATAATTTCCACTTCGCAGATACGAAGTGGATTAGAAAGATAACTTTCAAAGTTTAATATACACCGTAACTCTATCGGTCTAACGTCATACGCTAAAAGACACTCTTGCAGCAGGCGATATCTGTGGTACCAACCATCTCCTGAAATACATTACGTCATGGAAATGAAGTCCAATTTCGTATTTCGTACTTCGTGTTTCGTCAGATTTGCGAAACCTCCCTATTTACATGTACACAATGCGAATGTCCTCGGTCATTCAGCAGGATAGTCAAAAAGTGCCGATCGTGCTAAGGCGAAGTCATCGATGGGCGTAATCTGCAAAGCCTTCGTGGATATCAGCCGCACTCCGTCATCCTTGCCGGTAGGCCTAGCAGTTGATTAACTTTGAACTCAGAAAAGCCTGGTTCGCCTCTGTCGACAGAAGTCTCCTCTCCGGTGCAATAAAAGCCAGAATTAGCCCACAACCGGAGTGTATCCTTTTAATGAGGCGCCAGCTAAATCGTATCAGGTTGATGGGTTCAGCAGGAAGGAGTCTCGGTGTTGAGGAACGAGTCCGGAAGGATGCTGTGCACCTTTATCATCAAAGACAAGTGAGCGATGGACAGTTTCTTTAGTGACTGGTTTTCCTTCAACACCGGTGTAATAGAATCTAATGTCCGCCGACATGTGATGTCCCCAACAATTGCAGATTACGCGGCACCATTGAATAGGACTCTAGAGAGACCAAGACCCTTAATCCTGTGACAAACAATAGAGGGGGACATCGGGAAGACGGGGGCATTAGATTCTATCACACCGGCATCGTTCTGTTTTGGAACAATAGTTAGGTTTCGCAAACCTGACAAAACATGAAGTAAGACGAAATTCTACTTCCTTTCCATGATCTAATGTATTTCAGGAGATGGTTGGTGCCACAAATATCGCCTGTTGCAAGGGTGTCTTTTAGCGTGTGACGTAGGCCTACTAAAGAATGATTGAGTTACGGTGGAGTTTACGCTTTGAAATTTATCTTTCGTTTGCACTCGTTAGCTACGAAGTGAAAATTAAAGAATTCAAGGTGCACTATAACTCTCTCGGTCTTACCTGATATGCTAAAAGACGCACTGGCACTACAGGGACATTTGTGGCACCCGTTCCATCTCCAGAAATACAATAGGTCCTGGAAATGAAGTCGAGTTTCTTATTTCGCACTGCGTATTTCATTAGATGTGCGAAACCTCCCTATTGCCTGCTGGCGGCTGATGCCCGGTGTGGGTATTTGCCCTAAATTTGCGAATCATGGCATAGACCTACCGGTAGGCCCTCGTCTTAACAGAAGAGTATTCACAATGCAGAACAGATCTCCTCGCAGTGAGAAAGAAACTGGTGAATGGGAGCGCACCGATATTTACGTTTCAGATGAAACATCTAAAAACTAACCCCACTGGTGTAATAGAATCTAATGTCCCCGATATGTGATGTCACACAACAATACGAACTAAGCGGCACCATTGAATTGGACTCTACAGGGTGGGCCAGAGAAAGTGTCCCGCGAACAAAAGGGAATAGAAATGCTATTCTTCGAGGGACACTTTCTCTGGCCCACCCTACAGAGGGGTCAAGACCCTTAATCCTGTGACCAAACAATGCATGGGGACATCAGAAAGACGGGGGCATCAGATTCTACCACACCTGCTTCCTGTAGACTGTCCCATGGCTGTGAGAAGTACTTTGCTTCACTCATACTTCAGTGCTACTTCGTAGGTACACTTTGGTACCGTATTCAGTCCATGCGTTGGATTTACACACACACGATTTTATCAAAATGTTTTTATAGTTCAATGGCAGCATGAAAACTACCATACAAGCCAAGAGATAATTTTTTATAAACCTGGCAAGATTGCAATACTGAACCTCCGGCAATAATAAAACGCAGTAAGATAACTTTTGTCCATAGTCATCTTCCAGCATACATGTAGGTTATTATAGTACATCCTTGGAAATTCTGCGCAGAGTGAAATACACGAAATACTTGGTAATATAACCCTGTGTACCATGCATA
>NMRB01000377.1:234562-261997 GCA_002633025.1 Notospermus geniculatus | reverse complement strand
GGGTTGAGTACACTCGTAGAGCATGTTTTAACCCATTTTATGGACAACTGCATGGTACTGCACACATTCACGGCGTTGGTGACTAACTGCTGCGTGAATCATTCCACTGGTGCTCGGAGTGTGGTTTGTAAGCCTTGCATGGGAAGAGGAGTCACAAACGGCCCCCTCTGTGTTTGTTATAGGGTCCGGGTGGGAGCTAATTCCGTGTTGAAGTAAATCCTTCGTGAATTACGTGGTCCTTTTCTAAAGAAAATCCTTTTAGTATTCCAATGGCATTTCCTTTCATTTGTGACGGTTTGCATTTGGCCATTGTAACACCAGCCCAGCCGTCCCGAACCACTGGACCGTGAAACAGTGAAAAGCCCTCACAACAACAACCAGACTCGGCTCAAATTTAAAGGGTGGTTGACCCAAAAATAAACCTCAAAATTCAAACTTTCAGTTCATTGCAAAAGTAAATTTACTACAATAATGTCTTCAATTATTGTACATAAATGTATCAAATACGCTTAAAATCACAGTGGCTATCATGGCCAAAATATAGTGCAATGTAACTTGTTCGATGGAAATAGGTTAGGTTTCAGTATTCTGTACAGTTCTATAATACAAGTTTTACAAAAAGTTCCAAGTTATTTCGATCCAAACATCATAGGCATTGGGCCCCATTCGCCTTCAAAAAGAAATATTCGCCTAGATCTGTCGTGTTTACTCATTTCTATTGGGAAAACACTCCCAAAATAATTATTTCATTTCGAATTCTACTCTTCTGTTTCAAGCTAACTTCACCACTTTTCTAATTAGACTGAATTGAGTTAATGTTAATGTGGGTGTCAAGTTAGATAGAAACGGAAATCCGCAAATACGTATTGCAGTAAATCTACTTGGCTACTGAGTAACGTTACTATACAAAAGTTTCATCATATTAAAAAATCGTCTCAAAACGCCTATTTTATCAGTGCGGTATCGATTATGTCCTGTTTATGGAATTTTAAATATTATGTTATAAAATACTAGAAATTTAATTTACAAAAGTTTTAAGATAGAAAAATTATGTATGTAACAAATGTTCAGTTAAGACACTGAATGAGGTTCATAATCTCACAGTCTATGACGTCCAATGATGAAAGATGATTTTGAATGGAAATAGAGGGTGAAATGCTTTTATACCAACATAGACACTCACTGTTCAGATAAAGGCTTGTTTAACACAGTCTTATATACAAATTAGCCTGTTTACCCTCAGAGTTGATACGCTATGTGGAGAATGAATTTGTCCTTGACTTTGCTTGCACACACAGCACTCTTGGAAATATACAAGTCCTCTGAATTTGTTATAAATAATCTATTGAAAATGCCATAATAGAGTCCATGTACAATTCCAATATCCACCATGTGCATAGTTGCTATTCACGAACACGTAGACGTAGCGATATGAAAAATTCTATTTACACTATGTACACACTTTGTAGTCCAGAAAATTGCAGAATTTTCCAAGATTCACCTCGAACACATATCTCTCTCATGATATACACAATGTGCAGATACATGCACACACGAGCACACTAAGTTTGCACAATCCCAAAACGTTTCACCAAGCATTTGAGTTCACGTGTTTGTGCGTTGTGGTGAAACGGTCCGAATGTACGTGAGCACACTGACAGTTACACAGGATGTAAATGGTCCCTTTAACTGACTTTCAAAGGCCCAAGAGAAGAATCCAACCACTCACTTTGTAGCATTTCTGTTACTTCAGGCGTTGAATAATCCGGAAATTCGAAGTGAGACGCATTCGAACCAGCGGCATCGTAATTAAACCACGATGGCGCTGAGCCATTCAAATTATTGAAGTCCGCATCGCCAATACCCGCGCCAAGGCGGTCCAGGTCCAAGTTACCAAGTTCATATTGCCAATTTGTGGGAAGTTGCAGCACGTCCGTGAGATTATCCAAGTCTGCTAACGTTGGGTTGTCGGTTTGGTCCGATTGCACCTGATTTAGTTGATGAGGCAGATGTGTCTTGATGATGGTGGGTTCCTGAGGTGAGGGTTCTGGCGTTTCGAAAACTGAGCAGCCATCAACGTGGTCCGTTGTCGTCATATCGTTATCGGAATCGTCGTCGTAAAAACTGGCGGATTCCGGCGTTGCTGGATCCTCGCCGCTCGGACTTGACGGCACTTTGGCAGGTGGAGTTAGCTGGCTAGCAGACACGGGGATGTGTTTACTCGCCCGTATACTGTCTTTGAACTTCTTATCGATTGTAAGTTTCAGTTTGAGTCTGTTGGCAGTGTTCAAGCCGTTAGCATGCGTCGTGGAGTTCATTTTCATGACACCACCGTTTTTCGTTTTACTCAAGTCTTTCTTCGATTTCGAACTACCGCTAGAGGATTTAAGCTTACCACTTTCAGGCTTGACTCCGGGTTTCACCTTCTTCCTCGGACGGTATTTGTAATCCGGATATTCTTGCATGTGAAGTAACCGTAATCGCTCAGCCTCCTCAATGTAGGGCTGTCTCTCAGGGTCCGTAAGAAGTTTCCAACGTTTCCCGAGTCGTTTACTGATCTCAGCATTGTGCATATCCGGCTGGATTTCCGAGATCTTTCGGCGTTCAATCTGTGACCACACCATGAAGGCATTCATGGGCCGCTTGATGTGACTGGAAGACTTCTTACAATTTGTCGCATCCGAATACGGTGTCGCTGAAGTAGGGTCCACGATTTGAGATCCGAACTCGTCCAATTGCGCTTTCACCGTGACCTGCTGTCCGCTTTGATTAGCGGCGTGAGTGTTCTGTGGAACCATCTCTCCCTCGTATCTTTACAAAATTTACAAAAAACGACGTACAAAAATATGGAATGTCCGTAGAAAGATTCGTTTTTCGTGAAAACGTGTTCCGCGGGGATGTATTGCCCACACGGAAGGCGCTTGACTACTTTAGACTAATAACCGAGACCCGGTTTATAAACCACGCGGATTAGTCACGTGGTTCTGCCGATCCGCGCTGACGAACCAATCGATTTGAATCACCGTTGAGTTATGTCGGTCACCAAGCTCCGCCTACCAAGTTTGATTGGTCCGTGACAAGTAAACAACGCGGCGGCCATTATTATTTACTCCCAGGGCGTACGTTCTGCATTGAATAGAATTTCCCAAGAAATTGTCTGCTCATTTATACTACTCGACCTGGTGCTCCCGGAGATACTAATTTTATATGTGTATGGATTTAAGGCCTGGTGGTGGTGAGACACGTTTTATATACCCCTCTACAAGTTCAGTGAATGTTTTTTAAGATGTTTAAACTTTTTAGTCCCCTTTTTGCGTTTATTTATGTTTTGCACGGTCATCTTCGTGTGTTTTACCTGGTATAGCCTGACTGAAGCAAAGTTTGACGCGACATTTTTGATTAATTGACAAGACCTTGGAGAAGAGATTTTCGGAGTGAAATTGGCCTACCTTGGAGGAATTAGATTGACCTTGGAGGAATTATACTGACAGTATAATTCCTCCAAGGATTGACAATACAATAAATTCCTCCAGCCTACCCTACCTTTTATACTTGGACTTTGGCGGACGAATTACTTTTGAGTATGTTGTTGCTTGGAGGAATTAATTCCTCCAAGGTTGTTGTTTGTAGTGCCCGGTGAGCCCGGAAGATCAGTTTTGTGCTGCAACTATATTAAGAACTATCAGAACATGTTGCCGCAACCAAACAGGGCCAGACAGCCAGGAACATCTATAAAACCCCCACAAATCAGCCCGACACCATCGTCTTGACCTTGTATTATGCACTCCACTTGACTTGTATTGCCATGTGCTGTCAAAAATAATCCCAAGCATGTTTTGGTATTTACATGTAATGACCAAGCTTGAGCCTTAATCCCTCCAAGCTTGAACCCTTGTGTGAAGTGGTCAGATTGGCGTGTCCACAGTGACATAACTTAATTTGAAAGAACCTCGTAGTCGTGTGTGTACATCGTGGTCAGATTTGTCAACCCCTGTCACTGACACGAAACGACAGGCAGGCCTATAAAATAAGCATGCTTTCTCTACCGCATGTTTATACTTCGTTTGTTTATGTCACGTGGTGTGAATTACACTCGTTTTTATAAAATCTACTGGAATAAGCCAAACAAATCGGGAGTTGGGAATCGACCAAGCTTGAGATGCGCCCTCGCATTTTCATCTGCACCGATCACTCCTCTTCGCCCAAAATATCAAGGGTGAAAAGTGCATGCGAGCGCCCGCAGCTGACTCTGAATATTTAATTAGGGGCGGAGCCAAGTAAGCAGTAAGCGTGCGAGTTGTTGTGACGCACACTGTTTTGGCAATTACTTCCTTGGTTTGCACCCCCGGAGAAGGAAATTTCTAGGAAAAGGGGAAAAGTAACATAGATGTTTCACATAACGCGGAAGATAACCTTTGGCGATGTATTTTTTATCGATATTTTGCGACATCTTTAATTCGTCCGTCACATTCGGCACGAATACAACATACGGGTTGTTTTTACTCGGCGCGTTCACTCACATGTGTATTCTCTGACAACACGTGTATTCCAGGAAAGTAAACACGCGCCAGAAAATCAATATGCATCTGGCTTGAAACTGCTTATGCCCGCAGATTTCAAGTATGCGAGCATGGCAATGGATAATAACTGTATTTTTGTGTCTAGACTATGCGATTTGATTTCTGTTTTGCATGGGAAGACATGCATGAATTTCGGGAGGAACATTTTACTATCACCGGTACTACCTTCTCCGAGTGCCCCGCAATGTAGCCCAGATCATGTTTTTTTCAGTCGATGACTCACTCTGTTTTGATCGTCTGCTGTCCTTGGGTGATTAACACTTTACTCACTTTCGGTGATTTTTCATGTTGCAAACTGCTCCAGTTGGCCTGCGTTTAATTGCGATAGACAATCGCAGGTGTACTGTCGCAAATTAACGCAAACTATCGCAGACCTTGCGATAATATTGCAGGCAATCGCGTATAATCGTGAAATTTAGGAAATGTTCAAAAAATTTCACCTTGTCGCAACTATCGCAAAGCACCCGCAGATTGTCGCAAAATATCGCACAATGTCGCAAAAAATCGTTTATAACCCCAAATTATCGGTGTCGACTGAAGAGGCTGCAGACAGAAAACCCGTATTGTCGCAAGATTGTCAGTCGCAGCTACATGTATAATCGCAGATTGTCGCAAACAACCGCAAAAAAACGCTGATTATCGTTAAGTTTAGTACGACAATTCTGCGATACATGTACGTCTGCGACAAATCTGCGATAATTTCTGCGATTGTTTGCGTAATTTTTCATCCAATTTTCTGAATATGCTCAATAAAGACCTATGCGGGTTTATACATTGAAGCCCCAATATGCCCGGAATCTGAATTTCCCAAAAGATTGGGATGAAAAATTTGATCGTGTATAGCAGGCATTAGCCGATTTTGATGCCAGAGCATCATTTTTTACACCACCTACGTTTCCCAAGCAAACTGACACCACCAGGTCACACGCTTCACATTCCCTTTCGTGTAGAGGGTCGACGGAAAGTTCACATGGCAGGTTCATGTACTGTTCCAATTGGTTCTTTTTCAACTACCAGATGGCGCCATTCTCACACTTAGATCAGGATGGTGCCATGCGGCATAGGTTTCAGATAATTCCTCCAAGGTTTGAGGTATCTGCGTGTAAATGCGGTTTGATGGTGGACCTTCCAGCGAAATTAAACTGTCCGTTGGTGTATATTATATCCCATAATATTCATTCAAACTGTTCTTTACAAATTTTGAGAAGTAAGCAGTTGCTTCACTTAGCAGTGCTTCCATCGGATCGATGACGCTATTGGTAATGTCAGGCAGTAGGCTACATCAGTTAAGAAAGTGACCTTGGTCAGTTTCGCATTTTTGCAATCCACTGGGTCACTGGTGGACTTGGCCAGACTTTCCGAGAGGAAACATTGTTTTTGGACAGCTCTGCAGGAGCACCAGCACTGGTATGGTATTCTTGGCCAGACTTTCCCAGAGGAAACTTTGGACAGCTCTTGGGAGCACATGGTAGACTTGGCCAGACATTTCCAGAGGAAACGTTCTTTTTGGACAGCTCTGCAGGAGCACACACTGGTAGACTTGGCCAGACCTTTCCAGAGGAAACATTCCTTTTGGACAGCTCTGCAGGAGCACACACTCTCTCTATCAAGGACAGGGACGTTCATTCTTGGATTGTCACTTTATTTAGAAAGTCTGCAGTCAGGATAAGATCAAGACATACAGTGGAGCCTCTCTTAGCGGACACCTTTACAAGGAGGACACCTCCTTTTGTATTTGACACCTCCTTATTAAGGACACCAAAGTTCAGTCCAAGGTGGTCATTTCTATTCATTTTGACCTCTGTAATCAGGACACCTCTCAATTAAGGACACTATCTGCCAGTCCCAAAGGTGTCCTTAATAGAGAGGTTCCACTGTACGTCATCATGATACAGGCTATGTGTATTCGTTGATCCAGGGGTTTCCATTCAGGAGATAAAACATCATATCTCCGAACAAAAATAACAGCCGTTTCTTTGGCTACTGGGACATCGTCACACTAGTGATCAATTGTTCTACTTACAATAGTTAACTTTTTATGGAACATAATTTGCGATTGACACGTGACTGTTGCTACAGGTGACATTAAATGGCACAAATGTATAAAAAGTCTGAGGCTAAAATGCGCTCACTGATAAAACAGACATTCTCTACCAACTGGGCGACGAAAATTTAAAGGTAGGCCTACTTCAGAAAGAGTTACACTTCGCCGGTGTAACAGTAAAGAGTGTCAACTATAAAAAAGTGTCCCCTTCTAACTCAGCACTCCAGCTGATTTAAAGCAAAACTATGCTTATTTTAAAAAGGGAACCTTGTTAATTTCATGAGACAGGGTGAACAACACCAACAACAGTCATGACAGTGTATGCCTAAGGAATTACAGGCCGATTTTGATACCGGTGGTACCCCCCTCCCCCATATAGGATAGCCCAAACAATACATTTACGGTATGGATTAGGGGCTACCATTGAATTGGACTCCACAGGGTGGACCAGAGAAAGTGTCCCTCGAACAATAGCATTTCTACTTTTTCTCTATTATTCAAGGGACACTTTCTCTGGCCCGCCCTGTAGACAGACCAAGACCCTTTAATCCTGTGGCAAAAACACTGAAAAACTTTTCCTCATCAAAATGACGAACTTAGGTTCGTTTTCATTATCACCAAACTGAGTATCTATAAATTGACAAGTGCAGGAATGACAGGTTCGTCGTTTTGACAAACATAAACAAGGGTTCGTCAAAATGACAAGTCCACGTTCGTCATTTTGATGAACCCTTGTTTATGTTCGTAAAGAGTTCGTCAAAATGACGAACGCTGGACTTGTCGTTTTGACGAATTTAATAGACACTCAGTTTGGTGATAATGAAAACGAACCTAAGTTCGTCATTTTGATGAGGAAAAGTTTTTCAGTGTTGCCACAGGATTAAAGGGTCTTGGTCTGTCTACAGGGCGGGCCTGTGTCCCTCGAATAATAGGGATACTGGCGGTTTGGTGATGGAAAACGAACTCGTCATTTTGATGAAGAAAAGTTTTTCAGTGCAATACAGGGGGACACCAAGAAGAAGGGGGCATTAGGTTCTACCACACCGGCACAATTCTTTGGGATATCAGGCACCGAACATCACGGACAATTCCCCTACTTCCACCTAAAACACGCGAGTGAAGCCTGCGGTGGTGAAGAACACATGCCAAGTATAAACCTAATAAGATATAAGAAACTTTTTTCTGTGGAAGTGAGACGCCAGTCGCGAGTCTAGTATTAGTTTATACGTTTATTCTCCAATGACACCGCCCCAAATGACAGGAAACACTTTCTCGGTGCTATCACTCAACGTTTACACTGCCGCCACGATTTTTTTCCAGAGCGTAGCTAGTGCAGGAAGAAAAACACGGTGTCTGGTTTTGCAGTCAGTGAAGTAGCATTCTATGGTACGAGTGCATGTGCGGCACGGTTTTTGTTGAATGTGGCCGGGTTATTGGTTCGGAAGCGTTACCAGATGCTGTTACCGTACGTTTAGTAGGGAAAATCACGCTAAGTACAGCAGTACCAGGTGGGGCGATCAGATGGCTAATCTTTTGCACCAGTTAAGTTTTATACTTACTGGCTGGTTACTAGCATTTCATAGCGTGGGATATCGTGGGCGAAGTTACCAAAGCCGATACGCTGAAGCGATTTTCTCGGTGATGTGACGTGACGTGTGTATTACTGGCCTCAGTGGGGTTCATCAGCTCTTGAAATGTGTGAACATCATACATGTCATAGGTAAATTACTCATTTACATGTACTTTTAGGTATACATATATATTTGGAATACCACTTACCAGGGGCCAGGGAAATATGGATGGGATTGGAGCACAATTTTCAAAAATTGAATGGAAAGCAGTGTGGTACTTTTACACTGTGAGACAGGAGCCCGGTATTGGATCTCAAATGTGTTATTTGACTGCCGACGTAGAGGGAGCCACCTAGCGGCAGTAAGACGAACTACAAACATGCATTAGAATGCACGTAGTAAAAATCGGGTCAATTCGCCGACAACGTAGTTAGTTCCTGGGTTGGAGAGTGGCGGAATTTTGACTGCCGACGTAGAGGAAGCCACCGAACGGCAGCAATACGAACTACAAAAAAAAACATTAAAAATGCACGTAGTACATCGGGTCCAATCGCCGACAACGTAGTTTCTCCCAGTTGGAGAGTGGCGCGCACGGCGATGATGGCGCCGGCTGTCGGGGGGAAAAGTGGCAATACAGGACAGGTGTGACAGGAATCAACGTCCTAGGAATGCAAGTCCGCCAAACAATAGCCCGTTATTGTTAGGTTATATTCGAATGGTCATGGTCTCCATAGCCGTATACATGTATACATGTACATGTATTCTAATCCCTCGCTGAACAATAAGACCGGACTTTGATTCCAGGGGACTTTGATCCCTGTCACACCTGTTCCTTTAATGGCCAAGAGGCTACTTGGACGAAGCTTGCACATACATGTAGAGCGCCAAAGTCGTCAGGACGTGTTTGTCAACGTGTCTGGTCCAGATGACGCATGCCAATGACGGGCTCTTCCTTCGCAGGTGCCTCAGTAGCAATACTCTCATCTAATGACAGCGAGGGGCGACTCGGAAGTGGATGAGTGGCGGAAATGACGCGAAATCAACGACCTCGTCCCCAGTCATTCATCTTGACCAGTGACACCAGGGCCCAGTTTCACAAAGAATCTTAAGTCTAAAGTTTGACTTAAGTCATCATGTGACCAGGTTTCAGCAAATCAGATGGCTTCATTTCAGACTTAAGTTTTTTCTTAGACTTAAGATTCTTTGTGCAACTGGGCCCAGGATGTTGGTGTTGACAATAAAGTGGGCTACAAGTAGGGCCTACAATCAAAATTTCATAATTTTGGGGTACAATAAGGTTCACTCTTGGTAAACCTTACCATCAACAGGGAAAATATTACTCTTTATTCACGTAAAATTTCCGATCCCCTTGAATGGCTATGTAAAAATATGGAGTGTTATAATATAACACATAATAGGGAGGTTTAGAAATCAAACGATAAACGTAAACTTTACGACAACGTTATTTTTCATACTACATATTCACCAGATTTTTTTGCAATTTCGGTACGAAAATGACGTTGTCGTTAACGTTTACGTTTATCGTTTGATTTCTGAACCTCCCTAATACAAAGTTCGACGCGGTACTTTTGCGCCACCCGATATTTATTTCACACCTGCATCAAATTTTTAGACAAATTTTAATTTTTTCATCATGTCAAAATTATTCGACATTTAGAGCTGAAATTTTTACATAAGATGGTTAATAGCCATATCATTGAATGTCAAAAATATCAAGTGACTTATGCTTGCATAGGGTTGAATTTATTGAAAATTACTTTGGGGGGGGGGTATTTATTGGGTCACCCGATTTACGTTACCAACTGTGAGTGTCATGCACATATATTTCTGATGTTCGGAAATGCCAGTGTCATAGGAACGTGTGTGCATACTGTGACTTTCCTGTACCCGGCGATATGACATTGTCAACCATCCCTTAATTCGTGGAACTCAACTTTTATTATAGCCTACCGGAGGAAAAGATGAGGTCTACACTCATGCCAGTACGTAAGAACGGATTTGCATCTGCTGCAAAATCACACATTTCGAATACCTCCCTTACTGAATCTGCAGCGAATCAGCATGCAAATACGCCGCAAACCATGATACACGCGCCACGATAACTCTGAGACAATCATAGGCTGGGTTCAAAGAGTCGACATTTAATGGTCCGGTATAAAATTCGGGGATATCGGGTAAAAATCTGCATGACACACGACCAGGCGATTTGCGTATGAATGGAGCAACTTAGCGGGGGACGCAAGGCACGCGCCCACTGATGGATGATAAACAGCGCGGACTGCGTGTCATTAACCCCCTTTTTAAGAAACTGTCTCCAGAAACGCAGCCCACGCGGCCAAATGAGCGCTTCGCCCGTGTAGATTATGAAAATTAGCCTCATCTGGATTTGAATCTGAGACAGGCTTCTGGGCTGCGTCCATCACCGAGGATAGGGGACATCGCGAGGTTGAGTTTTGGTGGGGTTAACGATGTCGCGTGCCAGCCAGCTCGCGTCTGGTCTTCATCAAGCGGCAGAAAAAGTAAGTTAAAGTGGCGTTCTCCGAAGTGTAGGATGTCGAAAACACCCGGGGGGCCATCTCAAGACGTCGTGGCCTTATTTTCGCCTTTTTCAGCTTCAATGCTTGTTTGCTTTATTTAGCCGTGCAAGCGAATTATTTTCGTATGGGCCTACGTGGCCTCGTGGTGCTCACCCACTTATGAAAAATATTCTCCATTTTACCATGGTGAATGGTAATTTCGACGGTAAAAGAAGGTTTACCATGGTGAAAGTCAATTATACCATGGTAAACTGTCCTTTACCGTTCGAAATTACCATGGTAAAATGAAGATTTCCATAAGGGGCCCTCAGAGTTAGTTGGGGAGGTTAACAGGCGTAGGGCTATGAACATGTAACGTCACGACCGCAAAATATGCTGACCAAGTCTTCATTGACGTGTGTCTCAGGGTTCAAAGATGATCAAACTTGCCCCAAGATTCAGAACTGCATTATATAATGTAAATGCCATTGGCACTGCACTATTTGAGCGCAATAAGCAAGCGCGGATCCAAGGGGGGGGGGGCGCACGGCGCACATCCCCTTTCGGCCAACAAATCTGTAAAAATTACCGTGAAATTCTGAAATTTGAAGCAAATCATTGAAATTCACCGCAGATTTCAATGTTTTAGCACAGTGCGCCCCCACTTTCCCGAAATCCTGGATCCGCCACTGATAAGGGCTTGGCGACTGTGGCTTTGAGCAAAACTCGTTTGTCTTAATTTAAATGACAACCAGGGTAATCGCTACCTGCATAAGTTTCAGCTGAACTCCTACTCTAGATTGTCGCGGTCTACATGTATTTCGGTGCGTGCACACTTGCGTGGTACACCCTCTGAGAGCCAGAGAGCCAAGAGCCAGAACCTAATTTAAGAGCTACATTGTTAGAGCCAAAACCTAATCTGAGAGCCAAGCTCAAATTTTAGTGTTGGACAATTTTCATGATAATCGCTAAAGCTGAAAATATTGGAAGGTTTATTGGTGATAAATGGAAAACGAACCTACTAAAAAAGTTCATAATTTTGACGAAACGGAGTTTTTCAGTGCGTGTGCACGCACCATAACGCTCCAAATGCATCGCGGCACGGTTCCAGAGGACTCCGAGCACTGCAAATTGACCTCGGGCAGTCTGTCGCCTCACCCATCCTTCTGAAGGTGCATGAACCTTGACCCGGAGGCAATATTATCGATTACAGCCAAAGCCAATGAAAGCTCTCGGCTTCAATCCTAAAACGACAACTGCAAACGACTTTTAGTAAAATATTTATTAAATGCACCGATGACACACGACGTGTTTCTGAAGCAAGACATATGTGTAAAGTAGGAAAAACGGTCTTTTCACAACATTGGCTTTTTTGCTTATTTCACTGCAGTAATCAGGCCTTACTGTGAGCAGCGAGGCGAGTTAATTGCTTGCTGACTCATCTGGCGACAATGTCTGAAACGTGAAACCTCCGCAGGTACGGTCTTGAAATAACGCGGCCGGATTTTGTCACATAAACACGAATTATTGATACAGGTGCCCTGGATTTGTGCAGGGCCTACATTTATGGCACCGAAGTAATCACTGTGGGTGCTGTCGCAGTGCTGTGCAATCGTGTCACTAGGGAGGTTTAGAAATCAAACGGTAAACGTAAAAGTTAACGACAACGTTATTTTTGTTCCGAAAATGCAATACTATACCGATAACAATAAAGTTGTCGTAAAGTTTACGTTTATCGTTTGATTTCTAAACATCCCTATTAAATCCGGTGTACACTAGTGCCGCAGTGTTCCCCGTTCATCAGTGTCTCCCCTCACTAGTGTATGGGGTACTCTGTACATTTAAATCTGGAGTGACAGATTTTTTTTTTGTAAAGACATGTTCTGTCCAGTTCTCTTTTGTATGGAACACTGAGATACATGTATGCAGAACACTAGAAAACGCTACCACAGGGTTAACTGTGCGAACTGCACGTTACCACTTACCATTTTCGAGATGCCCAGTCCTTATGTTATGTCAAACTTTCCCCAACGTGAAGACCCCCCGCCGATTCCTTGCTTAGCAGCGTTTAGTGCTCATGGGTACCACCCTTTTTTCGGTATTATAAAGCATAGTCTACATGACACAACATTAGACATCCAACAACAGCATACAACAACGGTGTTTGGCTTTGTTGGAAGACATGTGTTGTATCGTCTGGACAGGCTCATTCAACACTCTCCAACAGCAAGCAACCTGTTGGATGAAGAATAAGCATGCTTGTTCCTTTCAACACGCAACATAAGTGTGTGATGTTGGAGAGCCTCATCCAACAAGATCAAACTTGGACCATGGAGGTCAGTATAATACCTCCATGCTTGGACCAACATCAAAGTTGGAAGTTGTTGTATAACCTGAAGTTGTATCGTGTAGACTCTGACGTTTTTGCATCATAAAATCTGAGTAAAACATCGAATTGATACAGCAATATGCATCTTCATCGTCTGATGAGGAAGACCAAAGGGCGCATATTAAAGTGTAAAGTCGGTGGGTCGTCCTAAGAGGAACTTTTGGCGAAATCTTTGCCTGGCATTGAGCTTGTCAGTGATGGAGATGTCAATTCGTTTTCAGCTACACGAAGAGCGTACCACTTACCTCGGGCGCAGATTTTAAAATGGCACGATTTTCAAACTGGGTGACGTGTCGGGTCTGAACGTCACCCAGCTTTGTTGGGGGACGTTTAGGGTCACCCAGTTTTGTCCTGGGTGAAATTAGGTTCACCCATTCGGCCACACTGACGAACAAACTTCATTTGAAGACTTAGTGGTGACTTGCTATCGTTGCTGCGTATTTGTCCAAAAATTTCAGTAAATGTGTTTGACATTGACCCCCTGCTGGTTGGACTTCTACATGAGCAGATTCCGAAGACTAGAGTAACGAGAAACACATTTTAACTGTAGTAAAGAATGACATCCAGGTGAGGAAATAGGCAAGGTGACACACCCCAAGCTACATGGGATGCGAATCAGGTATGTGTCATTATCACTGACACCAAAGTTGAACGCCATACATTTTCCACACCTTATCTTTCACATTGTATAGCCGACGCCTTGGGCAGGGAATGAGATAAAAGAAGATCGTGTTCGCGGTGGCTGTGAAATTTCTATGACACCTCCTAACATCAGGCAGATTGTCGCAAAAACTCCATCACTCTCGTTGTCGTCTAACCTCGCAAAGGGCCATGTAGAATTAGCGGAATCAGCGGATCTGGGCATATACTCTAAACTCCCCCTTACCTGTCCCAGATAATGGGGTGGGGGTATGGTCAGAAACAGTAATGTCTTGTCCACTTCTTGTCCCACTCCCGAGCCTGGCAAAGAATGACAGCGTGCGATATCTTCAACTTAGGATTTGGTCATTTTTCAGAGTTCAGGAATGGGACAGGTAAGTGGGAGCTCTAAACTCCCACTTACCTGTCCCATTCCTGAACTAGGGGAAAAAAACGACTAAGTCCTAAGTTGAAGATAATGGGGTGGGGGTATGGTCAGAAAGAGTAATGTCCTGTCCACTTACTTGTCCCCCTCCCGAGCCTGGCAAAGAATGACAGCGTGCGATATCTTCAACTTTAGGATTTAGTCATTTTTTCCGAGTTCAGGAATGGGACAGGTAAGTGGGAGTTTAGAGTACATTGTACCTGTACCTGTCCAGAAATGGCAGTCAGGCATGTCAGGAATGCACGTCCCAGTTAAAATTCGAATGGTCATGGATTTTTATTGCCATATACAGTAGAATCTCACCTAATGGACACCTCAATACAGTGGACACCTCAAGATTACGGACAGATTTGTCCACTCCCGAATTTTACCAAGCCTTTTTTAAAATACATGTAAATAATGGAGTTCTTATATAGCGCATTCCCAGTAACTGCTCAATGCGCTTTACATTATCATTATTACCCCAGCTATAGACCATGTGCAGCGACGATTATGACGTCACCGCGACGTCGAGATGCCGCCATTTTGGACGGCACGTCCAACGCATTCGTAGCGTCAGATGCCGTCCAAAATGGCTGACGTGCGAATTATGACGTCAATGATGACGTCACGTGCACATGGTCTATAGGCCTGTTTATTCCAATTTCATTTCTCCACTCCCCGGGGAGTATTACAGTCCCGGCAGCCGATTTTAGCGCTCTTGGACTAATATTCACATAGACCATCACTACCAGCCAGATACCCCTTTTACACCTGGGTGTGGGGCGAAGCAAGTGAGGCAAAGTGACTTGCTCAAGGTCACAAGCGAGCATGTGTTTTCTTGGGAATCGAACCCGGGACCCTCTGATCAGGAGTCCGTCTCGCTAACCACTAGAGCACTAGACTCTTTTTTCAATAAAAATTTAACTCAATATTGTTGCGGACACCTCTACCGGTATTGAGGACTACGGACAGCCATGCCAGCTGATTTTGTAAATTTAGGGTCCATAACCTCATATTCAAATTTTTACCCGCTGACCGTTTTTTAACTACAGTCAGCGGGACAAATTTGAAGCTATTTTCAATGTTTTGATTAACAAGTTGTCAGTGGCAGGTGATCCACTGATCAAATATGCCAATCAACTGATCAAATATGCTAATTACGCCAATTAATCTGATTGTTTATGATCATACCGAATCACTTTTAATTAACACCTGATGAAGTTATTTTTTGTTAACAATTAGAGAATCAATTAACAGGTGATTTCCTAATCAGATAATCAGAAACTCATTCCAATGACCCCAGAAGGAATGAATACCATATGGACCTACAGAGCCACCTGGTGTCCGTTATTGATGGGGTTTCAATATTGCGGACACCTCACTATCACGGACAGCTGAGCTCAGTCCCAAAGGTGTCCGCAATAGTGAGGTTCTGCATGTACATGTACATGTATCATAATCCCTCGTTGAACAACATGACAGGGTAAGGGGAACATGACTCCAGGGGAACTTATAGATTCTTGTCACACCAGCACAAACCAGAGTCAAAGCAAATGCAGGACATAAGGGAGGGTTAGAAATCAAACGATAAACGTAAACGTTAACATCAACGTTATTTTTGTACCGAAAATGCAATATACGTGTAAAATCTGGTGAATGTTTAGTTCGAAAAATAACGTTGTCGTAAAGTTTACGTTTATCGTTTGATTTCTAAGCCTCCGTATTCATTAAAACGGTACCAAAAATAATACTTTTGACGGTACCAAGGATAATTTCGACCGAAAGGATCATCATGAGTTCGTGCTTTCGCGTTTAACGCAAGAGAACTAAAAGAGCAGCAGCCCAGAGCATTTTGTTCAAACTGTTATAACTGAGAAATTGTACAGTTTCAACGCTAATAGGGAGGTTTAGAAATTAAAGGATAGGCTAAACATAGACTTTACGACAACGACAACTACACATTAACCACTGATTTTATATTGCACCGTTGTCTTAACGTTTACGTTTATGGTATGATTTCTTAACCTCCCTAATATCTTGGTGATGCACTAGGATAAACGAAAAACGGATTATTGCACGGGAGTTGCACTGTGCTTTTTTTATCAAGTTGGTCTGGCACCTTCAGTACGGGCTGAGGAAAAACCGAAATTTAAACAGCGAAAAACTTGTATGAGGGCCGAACTCATCGTTGGCAAGCAGAAACTCATTAGGGAGGTTTAGAAATCAAACGTAAACGTTGACGACAACGTTATTTTTGTACCGAAAATGCAATATAAAATCTGGTTAATGCGTAGTATGAAAAATAACATTGTCGTAAAGTTTACTTTTTTAAAGTTTGATTTCTAAACCTCACTATTAAATGTACCTACGGCCCCAAGACACCATGGGAAATATTTGATGTGTATTTTTGGCAGTTAAAGGCACAACACTGACGATTGGTCACTCCTCCTCCAATCCTATAGCCACGACCCGTGTGGTTCACCGACTTTGGGCCAACTCATGGAAAAAACAAGATGACGTGAGTCAGCCATGCCAGCGCATCATACTCTTGCAACAGGAATAGGCCTATATGTGACCCGCTCCGGCAAAAGCAGACGCTTTTCGCAAGTGATCATCATTGGTCATCAGTTAATATCACTGCTGTCCACTACGATTGTAAACCAACGCCAACGTACATTTTCAGCTATTACAGAGTTTAAGAGATCACACGCTAACGATAACGTTTACGTTAACGCTATTCCTTGCATGTATTTCATGTACAGGAAATATTGTTAACGTAAATGTTATCGTTGGCGTGTGATCTCTTAAACTTCGTATTGTGCTGCAAGGCCGTTAACCCTTTCCTCGGGTTGCGACAAGCGTCTACTTTTGCTGGAACAGCTGACATACTATTTATGTACATGTACATGTACATGTGCCTGTGGTGATCTCGTCTCAAAATATTGGAGTAGAATATTGCGACAGAGTGGCATGCGTGGGATTTCGGTACATGGTCAAAAGTTCCCAGTCTGTTATAACCGGACTCTTTCATTCATAAGATTATAGTCATTAAATTTTCGATGTATAAATCCTTGCCAAATAGTTCGGGTATTCTTGTGCACACCAAGAATAAATACCATTTAAGGTGTAAATGAAATAGTTTTGGCATAGCTATTGTGACGTCAGTGGCAGGTGTTCTGAGGCACGCGACCCGGACCAGCTGCCGTGTTATTTCGACCAATCAGAACGCGCGGTGATGAATGGCCGCGGGATTGAATAGCCTCATTGCCCTCTCACCTCTTCTGTCAGAACTGGTCCAGACTTAATCGGATACCAAAAAGTAAACAATATTCACCAGTCTAAAATTCCCTGGAGGCTGTAGATGGCTCTTAACGTCCGAAGCACCCATAACAAACCCCCATGTCAGAGAGTTCATTACACATAACGATTTTCTCAACGGATTTTTTTTTGAAAATTTGAAAGGTACGGTGGACAAGGTCATCCCACCCATGTCTGGCGGCAAGTTTTGACATTCTTATTGTGAATGGTGAAAATGGCATTTTTGTTCACCAATCATCGAGGACTATTCAAGCGAGTGGCACGCGACGCCACGCGCCCTCATTATCTCTTCTTTAAATGTTATCGGCATACAGCACAGGCATAATCAAATCCTAAATCAAAAGAATCCCAGTTGTTTTCGGGGATTCATTTTCCATGGGAAGCAAACCGTGTCGAGGGAGTTCATGAATTTTTGCCGAGTATAAAAGTGTGCTCCTACTCCTTTTGCGAGCGGAAGTATCATGGGCATGGTGAATAGTTCTAACCAAACATCCGAGCTCCTGGGGGTTGGGTACGGTTGCAGTGACAGATGGCACGCCACCCAGAGCATACAATTTCAAACCATTTCGCACTGGAGCAAAAATGTAATTTTGACGCGTGGAGGCCGGAGTGGATTAGCCATTGGTGTCGAGTTTTGCGGGGCCATCAGTAGAATCGCGGGGTGCCTGGTGAGGCGACCGTCTGTTCCTGATGGCATGAGTTTGCTGTGACAAGTGAAAGAAATGATAAATGAAAAGGCAATTTCCAGAGTGTTTGCGAATTTTCGACCCCAACCGGGGTCTTCTTCAGGCTGGAACTTTACAATCCGAAATCCCCCGGAGAAGGAAATTTCTAGGAAAAGGGGAAAAGTAACATAGATGTTTCACATAACGCGGAAGATAACCTTTGGCGATGTATTTTTTATTGATATTTTGCGAGATCTTTAATTCGTCCGTCACATTCGACACGAATACAACATACGGGTTGTTTTTACTCGGCGCGTTCACTCACATGTGTATTCTCTGACAACACGTGTATTCCAGGAAAGTAAACACGCGCCAGAAAATCAATATGCATCTGGCTTGAAACTGCTTATGCCCGCAGATTTCAAGTATGCAAGCATGGCAATGGATAATAACTGTATTTTTGTGTCTAGACTATGCGATTTGATTTCTGTTTTGCATGGGAAGACACGCATGAATTTCGGGAGGAACACTTTACTATCTACCGGTTCTACCTTCTCCGAGTGCCCGCAATGTAGCCCAGATCATGTTTTTTTCAGTCGATGACTCACTCTGTTTTGATCGTCTGCTGTCCTTGGGTGATTAACACTTTACTCACTTTCGGTGATTTTTCATGTTGCAAACTGCTCCAGTTGGCCTGCGTTTAATTGCGATAGACAATCGCAGGTGTACTGTCGCAATTTAACGCAAACTATCGCAGACCTTGCGATAATATTGCAGGCAATCGCGTATAATCGTGAAATTTTGGAAATGTTCAAAAAATTTCACCTTGTCGCAACTTATCACAAAGCACCGCAGATTGTCGCAAAATATCGCACAATGTCGCAAAAATCGTTTATAACCCCAGATTATCGGTCGACTGAAGAGGCTGCTGACAGAAAACCCGTATTGTCGCAAGATTGTCAGTCGCAGCTATAATCGCAGATTGTCGCAAACAACCGCAAAAAAACGCTGATTATCGTTAAGTTTAGTACGGCAATTCTGCGATACGTCTGCGACAAATCTGCGATAATTTCTGCGATTGTTTGCGTAATTTTTCATCCAATTTTCTGAATATGCTCAATAAAGGCCTATGCGGGTTTATACATTGAAGCCCCAATATGCCCGGAATCTGAATTTCCCAAAAGATTGGGATGAAAAATTTGATCGTGTATAGCAGGCATTAGCCGATTTTGATGCCAGAGCATCATTTTTTACACCACCTACGTTTCCCAAGCAAACTGTGACATCACCAGGTCACACGCTTCACATTCCCTTTCGTGTAGAGGGTCGACGGAAAGTTCACATGGCAGGTTCATGTACTGTTCCGATTGGTTCTTTTTCAACTACCAGATGGCGCCATTCTCACACTTGGATCAGGATGGTGCCATGCGGCATAGGTTTGAGGTATCTGCGTGTGAATGGTTTGATGGTGAGCCTTCCAGCGATATTAAACCATCCGTTGGTGTATATTATATCCCATAATATTCATTCAAACTCTTATTTACAAATTTTGAGAAGTTAGCAGTTGCTTCCATCGGATCGATGACGCTATTGGTAAAGTCAGGCTGTACATCAAAGTGACCTTGGTCAGTTTCGCATTTTTGCAATCCACTGGGTCACTGGTGGACTTGGCCAGACTTTCCGAGAGGAAATATTGTTTTTGGACAGCTCTGCAGGAGCACACACTGGTAGACTTGGCCAGGCATTTCCAGAGGAAACATTCTTTTTGGACAGCTCTGCAGGAGCACCAGCACTGGTATGGTAGACTTGGCCAGACTTTCCCAGAGGAAACTTTGGACAGCTCTTCAGGAGCACATGGTAGACTTGGCCAGACATTTCCAGAGGAAACATTCCTTTTGGACAGCTCTGCAGGAGCACACACACTCTCTCTATCAAGGACAGGGACGTTCATTCTTGGATTGTCACTTTATTCAGAAAGTCTGCAGTCAGGATAAGATCAAGATATACAGTGGAGCCTCTCTTAGCGGACACCTCTGCCAGGAGGACACCTCCTTTTGTATTTGACACCTCCTTATTAAGGACACCAAAGTTCAGTCCAAACTGGTCATTTCTATTCATTTTTGACCTCTTAATGAGGACACTTCTCAATTAAGTACACTATCAGTCAGTCCCAAAGGTGTCCTTAATAGAGAGGTTCCACTGTACATCATCACGATACAGGCTACGTGTATTCGTTGATCCAGGGGTTTCCATTCAGGAGATAAAACATCATATCTCCGAACAAAAATGACAGCCGTTTCTTTGGCTACTGGGACATCGTCACACTAGTCATCAATTGTTCTACTTACAATAGTTAACTTTTTATGGAACATAATTTGCGATTGACACGTGACTGTTGCTACAGGTGACATTAAATGGCACAAATGTATAAAAAAAAGTCTCAGGCTAAAATGCGCTCACTGATAAAACAGACATTCTCTACCAACTGGGCGACGAAAAATTAAAGGTAGGCCTTCAGAAAGAGTGTGCCGGTGTAACAGTTAAGAGTGTCACCCTGTAAAAGTGTCCCCTTCTATTGTTCCGTGCATGGCTATTGAAACAAATCGCCAGAGATTAGAATGTTACAAAATGATCTTCTGTTCCTAGGACAGTACGCTGCGGTATTAACGTTCCATGTTTCGATCTAACTGAGGCCATCCACAAACCAGGCCATGGTCTTACTTGGGTCAATCGCGACAAGGTCATATGCGGAACCAATCGTCACCACCCCTGCCAAACAGCCCAAGCCACCTTTGTTTTTTTACCATCCAACCTTTCTTGGAATTAGCCTATCAAGTGTCTCGCTCTAGGCCTGGCATCCACACAACACTGACACAGGTAGACCAAAAAGGGATTTGCTGATGTAAAGCAAAAATACATTTACGGTACGGATTAGGCGCCACCATTGAATTGGACTCTAGAGAGACCAAGACCCTTAAATCCAGAGGCAAACAATACAGGGGGACAACAAGAAGAAGGGGGCATTAGATTCTATCACACCGGCACCGAACATCACGGACAATTCCCCTACTTCTACCTAAAACACGCGAGTGAAGCCTGCGGTGGTGAAGAACACATGCCAAGTATAAACCTAATAAGATATAAGAAACTTTTTTCTGTGGAAGTGAGACGCCAGTCGCGAGTCTAGTATTAGTTTATACGTTTATTCTCCAATGACACCGCCCCAAATGACAGGAAACACTTTCTCGGTGCTATCACTCAACGTTTACACTGCCGCCACGATTTTTTTCCAGAGCGTAGCTAGTGCAGGAAGAAAAACACGGTGTCTGGTTTTGCAGTCAGTGAAGTAGCATTCTATAGTACGAGTGCATGTGCGGCACGGTTTTTGTTGAATGTGGCCGGGTTATTGGTTCGGAAGCGTTACCAGATGCTGTTACCGTACGTTTAGTAGGGAAAATCACGCTAAGTACACCAGTACCAGGTGTAGCGATCAGATGGCTAATCTTTTGCACCAGTTAAGTTTTATACTTACTGGCTGGTTACTAGCATTTCATAGCGTGGGATATCGTGGGCGAAGTTACCAAAGCCGATACGCTGAAGCGATTTTCTCGGTGATGTGACGTGACGTGTGTATTACTGGCCTCAGTGGGGTTCATCAGCTCTTGAAATGTGTGAACATCATACATGTCATAGGTAAATTACTCATTTACATGTACTTTTAGGTATACATATATATTTGGAATACCACTTACCAGGGGCCAGGGAAATATGGATGGGATTGGAGCACAATTTTCAAAAATTGAATGGAAAGCAGTGTGGTACTTTTACACTGTGAGACAGGAGCCCGGTATTGGATCTTGCACATACATGTAGAGCGCCAAAGTCGTCAGGACGTGTTTGTCAACGTGTCTGGTCCAGATGACGCATGCCAATGACGGGCTCTTCCTTTGCAGGTGCCTCAGTAGCAATACTCTCATCTAATGACAGCGAGGGGCGACTCGGAAGTGGACGAGTGGCGGAAATGACGCGAAATCAACGACCTCGTCCCCAGTCATTCATCTTGACCAGTGACACCAGGATGTTGGTGTTGACAATAAAGAAGTGGGCGACATGTAGGGCCTACAATCAAAATTTCGTAATTTTGGGGTACAATAAGGTTCACTCTTGGTAAACCTTACCATCAACAGGGAAAATCTTACTCTTTATTCACGTAAAATTTCCGAGCCCCTTGATGGCTATATAAAAATATGGAGTGTTATAATATAACACATAATAGGGAGGTTTAGAAATCAAACGATAAACGTAAACTTTACGACAACGTTATTTTTCATACTACATATTCACCAGATTTCATATTGCAATTTCGGTACGAAAATGACGTTGTCGTTAACGTTTACGTTTATCGTTTGATTTCTGAACCTCCCTAATACAAAGTTCGACGCGGTACTTTTGCGCCACCCGATATTTATTTCACACCTGCATCAAATTTTTAGACAAATTTTAATTTTTTTCATCATGTCAAAATTATTCGACATTTAGAGCTGAAATTTTTACATAAGATGGTTAATAGCCATATCATTGAATGTCAAAAATATCAAGTGACTTATGCTTGCATAGGGTTGAATTTATTGAAAATTACTTTGGGGGGGGGGGCATTTATTGGGTCACCCGATTTATGTTACCAACTGTGTGATGGATGATAAACAGCGCGGACTGCGTGTCATTAACCCCCTTTTTAAGAAACTGTCTCCAGAAACGCAGCCCACGCGGCCAAATGAGCGCTCCGCCCGTGTAGATTATGAAAATTAGCCTCATCTTGATTTGAATCTGAGACAGGCTTCTGGGCTGCGTCCATCACCGAGGATAGGGGACATGGCGAGGTAGAGTTTGGTGGGGTTAACGATGTCGCGTGCCAGCCAGCTCGCGTCTGGTCTTCATCAAGCGGCAGAAAAAGTAAGTTAAAGTGGCGTTCTCCGAAGTGTAGGATGTCGAAAACACCCGGGGGGCCATCTCAAGACGTCGTGGCCTTATTTTCGCCTTTTTCAGCTTCAAATGCTTGTTTGCTTTATGTTTAGCCGTGCAAGTGAATTATGCGTTTTCGTGTGGGCCTACGTGGCCTCGTGGTGCTCACCCACTTCTCCATTTTACCATGGTGAATGGTGATTTCGACGGTAAAAGAAGGTTTACCATGGTGAAAGCCAATTATACCATGGTAAACTGTCCTTTACCGTTCGAAATTACCATGGTAAAATGAAGATTTTCGTAAGGGCAGAGTTAGTTGGGGAGGTTAATAGGCGTAGGGCTATGAACATGTAACGTCACGACCACAAAATATGCTGACGTGACCAAGTCTTCATTGACGTGTGTCTCAGGGTTCAAAGATGATCAAACTTGCCCAAAGATTCAGAACTGCATAATATAATGTAAATGCCATTGGCACTGCACTATTTGAGCGCAATAAGCAAGCGCGGATCCAAAGGGGGCGCACCCGGCGCACGCCCCCTTTCGGCCAACAAATCTGTAAAAAATGGCCGTGAAATTATGAAATTTGAAGCAAATCATTGAAATTCACCGCAGATTTCAATGTTTTATCACAGTGCGCCCCCACTTTCCCGAAATCCTGGATCCGCCACTGATAAGGGCTTGGTAGACTGTGGCTTTGAGCAAAACTCGTTTGTCTTAATTTAAATGACAACCAGGGTAATCGCTACCTGCATAAGTTTCAGCTGAACTCCTATAGATTGTCGCGGTCTATTTCAGTGCGTGCACACTTGCGTGGGACACCCTCTGAGAGACAAGAGCCAGAGAGCCAAAAGCCAGAACCTGATTTAAGAGCCAAAACCTAATCTGAGAGCTGAGCTCAAACAAGTAATTTTAGTGTTGGAAAATTTTCATGATAATCGCTAAAGCTGAAAATATTGGAAGATGATATTGAATTTGGTTCTCTTCACCAGTTTACTGAGAGGAAGGTTTTTATATGATTAAGCAATGGGAGAGTCTGCCCGTTTTATAAGTCCGCAAGTCCGAACTATGTAGAGCGGTTAAAATTGTGAGAAAATCCGCACTGTACTGCGCCGCAAGTGTACGCACTGAAAAACTCTGCGTCAAAATGACGAACTTACATGTAGGTTCGTTTTCCATTTATCACCAAACTGAGTATCTAATTCGTCGAAATGACAAATCCACGATTCGTCATTTGGATTCGTCATTTTGACGAACCCTTGTCAAGTTGTATCCCGGGGTTGTATCTCAACAATCTATAACAAGGTTCGTCCAAATGACGAATCGTGGTTTTGTCATTTCGACGAATTAGATACTCAGTTTGGTGACAAATGGAAAACGAACCTAAGTTCATAATTTTGACGAAACGGAGTTTTTCAGTGCGTGTGCACGCACCATAACGCTCCAAATGCATCGCGGCACGGTTCCAGAGGACTCCGAGCACTTCAAATTGACCTCGGGCAGTCTGTCGCCTCACCCATCCTTCAAAAGGTGCATGAACCTTGACCCGGAGGCAATATTATCGATTACAGCCAAAGCCAATGAAAGCTCTCAGCTTCAATCCTAAAACGACAACTGCAAACGACTTTTAGTAAAATATTTAATGCACCGATGACACACGACGTGTTTCTGAAGCAAGACATATGTGTAAAGTAGGAAAAACGGTCTTTTCACAACATTGGCTTTTTTGCTTATTTCACTGCAGTAATCAGGCCTTACTGTGAGCAGCGAGGCGAGTTAATTGCTTGCTGACTCATCTGGCGACAATGTCTGAAACGTGAAACCTCCGCAGGTACGGTCTTGAAATAACGCGGCCGGATTTTGTCACATAAACACGAATTATTGATACAGGTGCCCTGGATTTGTGCAGGGCCTACATTTATGGCACCGAAGTAATCACTGTGGGTGCTGTCGCAGTGCTGTTGAGTCTAAGCAATCGTGTCACTAGGGAGGTTTAGAAATCAAACGGTAAACGTAAACGTTAACGACAACGTTATTTTTGTTCCGAAAATGCAATACTACACCGATAAAAAATAAAGTTGTCGTAAAGTTTACGTTTATCGTTTGATTTCTAAACATCCCTATTAAATCCGGTGTACACTAGTGCCGCAGTGTTCCCCGTTCATCAGTGTCTCCCCTCACTAGTGTATGGGGTACTCTGTACATTTAAATCTGGAGTGACAGATTTTTCTGTGTTCCTTTTTTGTAAAGACATGTTCTGTCCAGTTCTCTTTTGTATGGAACACTGAGATATGCAGAACACTAGAAAACGCTACCACAGGGTTAACTGTGCGAACTGCACGTTACCACTTACCATTTTCGAGATGCCCAGTCCTTATGTTATGTCAAACTTTCCCCAACGTGAAGACCCCCCGCCGATTCCTTGCTTAGCAGCGTTTAGTGCTCATGGGTACCACCCTCTTTTCGGTATTGTAAAGCATAGTCTACACGACACAACATTAGACAGCCAACAACAGCGTACAACAACGGTGTTTGGCGTTGTTGGAAGACATGTGTTGTATCATCTGGACAGGCTCATTCAACAGTCTCCAACAGCAACCAACCTGTTGGATGAAGAATAAACATGCTTATTCCTTTCAACAACACCCAACATAAGTGTGTGTGTGATGTTGGAGAGTGTGGACAGCCTCATCCAACAAGATCAAACTTGGACTAACATCAAGACAAAACTGGATGTTGTTGTATACATGTATCTGAAGTTGTATCGTGTAGACTCTGACGGTTTTGCATCATATGACGTTTTTGCATCATATGAGCATATAAAATCCGAGTAAAACATGGATTTGATACAGCAATATGCATCTTCATTGTCTGATGAGGAAGACCAAGGGCGCATATTAAAGTGTAAAGTCTGTGGGTCGCACTCAGAGGAACTTTTGGCGAAATCTTTGCCTGGCATTGAGCTTGTCAGTGATGGAGATGTCAATTCGTTTTCCATTCGGCTCGGCCTCGTTCGGCCTCCTTCGGGTACTTCGGGATTTGTCGGGAGTCCGACTCGGCTGTATAACAATACGCGCCATCTTGAAACGGAAGTGGGTCCTCAGTTCCGGCGATTTACTAACCCATTCGTCCGCCAGATAGTGCCCAGGTGATGGTGTCTAGAATTACATGATATACGCATATTTTTTGAAAATTCATCATTGTATATATGAATTACTTAAAATATAGATTTATGCGTACATAAGATCAAGAAAAGTATGATATTATGTTGCTGCTACGCATGCGCAGTACGTATTAAGTAGTGCTCCTAACGCGGATGAATGTCTATCCAAGATGGCGGTATTCTTCATACAGTAGAGATACTTTTCGTCTCGTCAGAAGTGAAACATCGAAAAAGTATCTCACAACGTAGAATGTTCGTTTTCAGCTACATGAAGAGCGTACCACTTACTAGTACCTCGGGCGCAGGTTTTAAAATGACACGATTTTCAAACTGGGTGACGTGTCGGGTCTGAACGTCACCCCACAGGGACTTGAGGCATGCATGGCAGGGGTGGAGGGTGTTTCCGAGGTCCAAAAGCACCCCACGGACAGTGCCCTGACCCCTGGGGTAAAATACCCCAGAAATGTATATACATGTATATGCTTTTGGACCTCAGAAACACCCACCACCCCTGCCATGCCTTAAGTCCCTGTGCGTCACCCAGCTTTGTTGGGGACGTTTAGGGTCACCCAGTTTTTTCCTGGGTGACATTAGGCTCACCCATTCGGCCACACTGACGAACATACTTAGCACCGGCCTCATTTGAAGACTTAGTGGTGACTTGCTATCGTTGCTGCGTATTTGTCCAAAAATTTCAGTAAATGTGTTTGACATTGACCCCCTGCTGGTTGGACTTCTACATGAGCAGATTCCGAAGACTAGAGTAACGAGAAACACATTTTAACTGTAGTAAAGAATGACAACCAGGTGGGGAAATAGGCAAGGTGACACACCCCAAGCTACATGGGATGCGAATCAGGTATGTGTCATTATCACTGACACGAAAGTTGAACGCCATACATTTTCCACACCTTATCTTTCACATTGTATAGCGACGCCTTGGGCAGGGAATGAGATAAAAGAAGATCGAGTTCGCGGTGGCTGTGAAATTTCTATGACACCTCCTAACATCAGGCAGATTGTCGCAAAAACTCCGTCACACTCGCTGTCGTCTACCCTCACAATGGGCATATACCTGTCCAGAAATGGGAGTCAGGAATGGACGTCCAATAGCCTGCTTAGAGTTCGAATGGTCATGGT
>NMRB01000377.1:187407-225619 GCA_002633025.1 Notospermus geniculatus | reverse complement strand
GGGACTCTGATAATCACTAGCCCTGGGAAGGTTCGCGCACCCCACAGGGCCTCTGAACACATCGCAATATGCAATTATACGTTTGAAAAACAACAATAGGGAGGTTTAGAAATCAAACGATACACGTAAACTTTACGACAACGTTATTTTTCATACTACACATTAACCAGATTTTATATTGCATTTTCGGTAGGCCTATAAAAATAACGTTGTCGTTAACGGTTACGTTTATCGTTTGATTTCTAAACCTCCCTATTATCAGGGCCCTTTCAAAATCGACAAGTTCACTGAATTAATCGTTTGTATTGCATTTTCGGTAAAAAATAACGTTGTCGTTAACGTTAACGTTTACGTATATCGTTTGATTTCTAAACCTCCCTAATATCATGCAGAGGGCCCTTTCAATCCAGAAGTTCACCGAATTAATCGTTTCAAGCGATAAAACACAGTCGCATTTGCTACCCGCCACATTGCATTTATTTTTGGTGGTAATAAAACTGAACAGCCTCATATTAAATGGTTTGTATTATTTTGATAATAAGTTTGTCTGAAAATAAACCACGATTAATTTGTGACCACCTATTTGTCCATTAATTGACTCTCCACATGGCCTATAACGAAAATTCACCCCGGCCATCCCTTGATGCTAGTCGTGGCGGTTATTTTTTTGCCAATTAGGGAGGTTGTGAACTGCAACTTCTACGTACACGTATACTTTGTAATCATCTGATATTTTACACTCTATGGGATATTATGTGGTCTCATCAACCTCATAATACGTACAATCGCCAAGCATACGTACTTGTACTGTATAGGTTGTGGGTTCCACAGCCTACACACTTGTCTACGTCTACACACTTGTCTACGTGTATGCCTACTTAATCGTATGACTGGGGGATTTTCGAGCTTTCACAATCAATACATCCCTCGATTTGGACGTAACATACGAAGAAACTGCAACATTCGATTCATGAGATAGCTTACGTCAGCAGACGAACTGATAATTTCACGTTGAGATGAAAATAGACGGGGACTGGAGAAAGTCGCGTTTCGAGTGTGGCGAGGATTAGGTCCGTGGTAAATCAGTGACACGAAGAAATGAATTACAAAATGAAATTTCTTCCTCAGTTCCTGTTCGTGTTCCTGTTAAGAATTTGAGGTCAATAAACTGATGAACGGCTACTTACATGTAAGTTTGCTTGATAAACTGGACTGAATGCACCAAAAGGTGAGCGAGGACGTCGTTCAGAGTTCAGACAAACAACTCTCGCCCATACTATCACTGACTTCCTAAGTCCTTTTGCGTGGTAAACAATTTGTTCGAATTGTTAGGAGAAATGTATTTCAGGGGTGGAATGAATGCGAAGAAATCAGCCCTGACGAGATGGATACGAAATCATGACCTGCTGAAAGACAGAAGAAACTAGATGTGAAGACAGAAGATGTTATGAGTGGACCATTTGTTCAGCAGTTTTTCCTACAGTGCTCTCGGTTGATGCGTTCAAGGACAAATAGGTGCGAAATTTCTCCCGTCCTTGAAATGACCTACAACTCCCACTTTTACCTGTCCCATTCCAGGGAAAAAATGACGAAGGAAATCCTAAGTTGAAGATAGGGTGGGGTATGGTCAGAAAGAGTAATGTCCTGTCCACTCACTTGTCCCATTCCCGAGCCTGACAAGGAATGCGATATCCTCAACTCAGGATTTGGCCATTTTCCCGAGTTCAGGAAAGGGACAGGTATAAAGTGGGAGTTTAGAGTATGGAACCACATGTACACTGGTGTATACGTATGAAAAGGAGGCTGCGTTGTATAATAAAGGTGAATTTTTGCAGATATGGGAACCACACCAGACTGACCGCAAACAGCGGGATGGGCGGACCAGCGGTCCAACGACCGGGTGTCAATTTAGTGTCAACTCAATGACCCAATACCTGGGTCAGGCTGGACAATGCTCAACATCTGTCACCACATTCTTCACGATTCATGCAACTTGTGACACATTATAGAACAGTGTTCTACGCGAATGACAGTCAGGTTGAATTGGAATGAACTTGCCTGTGGAGGATGAAATCCAGATTTTACGACCAAAGCGAGGCCGACTCGTGCCCCGCAATGGCACGCGCGCATTCCTTCACATACATCCTGTCCACCTGCTCTTTCCAATTTGATAATGTAACGTCGGGGTCATGCTCTTGCTGAATTTGAAATTCTTCATATTTTTAGCATAGGGGACAATAGGGAAGGACGCGTGCTCCTCATCTTTCATTGAAACAATTCTAAGCATTTGGCGCGTGCCGGTTCCATTCGGTGAAGCCTCTCATTCACGTGTAAGCAATGAACGTTGTAGTGCATTGTGTACAAAGACAACGAACAGCAGTTTTAAAAGGGCGCCGCATCTGGACAGGGCTCATGTCATAACCGTCAAAATGTGTTGATATTCAAATAGGAATGCTCAATACCAATCAGAGATGGTGGCAATGAAAATCAAAACTCGACCAATGAATGAGGCTTTGGTTTATGCAGTTCACAGTGTATTTCATGGTCAATGCCAAGTTCGAACAACTGTTAGGAGGCCCAACTGCATGTTCTTGGCAATGGCAACAGCACCCCGAAAGCAACGGCAATGGCGATGGTGAAGTGAGGGTGATGTCGACTGGCGATGATTTTTTTTTCATTTATAAAGTTGATGAGGGGAGATCTACATGTATACATGTACTACAGCATACTTCAGTGTGAGATAGGCCCAGTCATGCCAGTTTCTTGGTGTAGACGGTTGTAGCAGGTGTTCTATTTCCAAATTATTGCAAACATTATACCCGATCCGAATTGGTTATACGCTTTCCACGACGGCCGTTACACATTGTACAATAGGGAGGTTTAGAAATCAAACGATAAAAGTAAACGTTAACGACAACGTTATTTTTGTACCGAAAATGCAATATAATATCTGGTTAATGTGTGGTATGAAAAATAACGTTGTCGTAATATAAAGTTTATCGTTTGATTTCTAAACTTCCCTAATGATTTTCAGAAGCATGATCATTCCTTCTCACGGAATTAATCAACCTGTCATAACATGGGCAGAGCGGACATGCCAAATTGATGTTTGAACACAAGCAAATGACTTTCAAAACTTATTTTTGCGTGGGTTTGTCATTGAATCTGCCTTTACCGTCTTAAAGAAATGTTCAGCCAATAAATTTTGTGTTAAGATTGCCACGCAGCACGGATGGTACATGGAATATCACGTCCTTTCATGACCTTGACGTTCAAAGCCAACGGGGCTCTCAAAGTGGCGGAATGGAAACCGCCCGTATTTAAAGCGAACCGACAGTCGTTTTGTAAACAGAAGGATGATGTTTGTAAACATTGCCCTCACAGCCAATCAGAATGCAGGAAATGAGTGTTTGTAAACAAAGATTCGTCCCCTTTTGCATTCAAATTTTTTCGCTGACAAATCGCTTTAAGAACGTTCCTTTAGCGTTAAGGGAGACTTTAAGGGCGAGCCAACGTTTTCAATTTTTGAAACGTGGCCAGGCGTGGTAAATAAAAGATGTCAAAATACCATAAAAGTGCACGATATATGACGGAAATGAAGGCACCTGCGGGGTCTATAAGTCAAAAGGAATTGAATGAGATGTATCTTGGAACGCACTAATTAGCTAATAAGTTGAAACAAAAGACTAGTAATCGGTACACTTTCCCACGAAATGGTACATGTTGAGGATCAAACGACATGTGGATCATAAAGTTCGAGTTTTTTTCTATTTAGTCCACCCATTTTGACAGCAATATTTTCAACAGGTATAGAGTACTCGGCAAGTGATTTCCATGCATGCTGCCAGATTTTCCAAAACAGGGCGGCCATATTGGATTTGGATTTTACTTCCTGGTTGTCCTTTTTGTACTGAGCGTGTATGGTGTACATGAAGAGCATGTCAGGACACCCTTGTCACCCCAGGTTCTATGGGTTTGTGACATTGTTGCCACACCTTCAATGTGTCATTTACATGCTTCCTCTCCAAGAAAATTGTACCTGTTTTTCGTGTTTGGTGAATTTCTTTGTTTACGATTATGTAATGTAATTAAGCTGTAATCCTTGGGACTTTCCTCATTTTCCGTGTCTATAAAGCACAGTGATCACATTGGACTATAAAAACAGTCAACTGGGGGTGTCTTTGTTGCTTTTCTCAGAGGGGCCTGAATTGAAGCAATATGAAAATTCACAACGATGGCTCGCCCTTAAGTCAACTTTTAGCTAAATTTTATTTCAAGAACCAACCTTCATCTCGGGTCAAAGGACGCCTTCAGGTTCCTTCCTTTTGCATAGGTTGGGTCGTTTCAAGAACCTTCCTTCATTACAGGAAATGCTTTATTTTGCCTTATGAGGCAAGGTTGGTCTGGAGTATATCCTTTAGCCTTCCTTTAGCAGCCAAAGTGGAAGGATTTCTTCTGAGGATCTCTTCCACCTAGCGATGGGTGACTACGTCAAACGACAAGCGCATTTAAAGAACCATTGTGTCAAAAGGATGCCTTTAGTACTTTCCTTTAGCAAAGGGTGGGTCGTTTCAGGAAAACTATCATCGTCCTGTTACTACAGGTAATTGATGAGTATAAAGGGAGCCTTAAAGAAAGTGTCCCTTTTTAAGGATGCCTTTACCAACTTTGTGGTAAAGGACGACCTTAACATAAGGGAATACCATGGGCCGTATTCTAGAAGCTTCCTCAACTGTAAGGTCGGCCTTAATCTTTTGTATTCTACCCTGCAAACAATAGCTAAAGGTCGACCTTACACTCAAGGAAGCTTCTAGAATACGGCCCCATGTTAAAGGAGCCTTAGCAAGGGAACTCCTCAGTAAAGGAAGCCTCTATAAAGGTCTACTTGAGGCCTATTTAAAAGAGGGTTTTAGAATACGGGCCATGTTGTGCCACTGTCCTACATGTATCTGCGATTAAATAAGAGAAACTGTTCCTTCCAACAAAGATTACCCATGGCCTAGCGAGCAGCACAATGCCACACCGATCAATGAAGAACTATTACCCAATTTCGTCACTTTTGGAGAGCACACTGCAGTAACATCATCTAATCTGTATTCAGCTTGTGTCACTGCGGAAAAGTGTTCCCACGGAACAAATACAAAGCAAATGACATCATTTTGAAAGTATTAGAAAATAAACACCGGAATGGTCATAATGAAACTGTGTCTAATTGGTAAGTGGGGCCGGTAGGTTATCCCAAGGGAATGTTGGCTCAGGTCACGAACGTCCTACGGTTGCTACATGACCCTGTTATTTCTCTCAATTAATTAATACGCATAATCAACTAATAGATAACATCCGTATATTTATCATATATATACGGGGTGTTTAAAAAATACCACTGTGAGTACTAGTGTGAGAATACTAGTAAATGATCGCCTATACAAGTAACTTACAAAATAGCCCGAGCTGTCGGCCGATTTCAACAGTCGTCGTCGTATACACAAAAATTAGGGAGGTTTCGCAAGCGCCCGGTTAGGCCCTACGACGACGTTTATCTATTGTGTGGGTGTACCCAAACAATAGATAAACGTCGTCGTATGCCCTAACCGGGCGCTTGCGAAACCTCCCTAATGTCAAAATGTTAGGTTTAATGTTGACAGTCAAGGGCGCAAGAACAGCCTGTGGTAAATGTATCCTCTTGGACCTCTTGGACGGTATACACGACGATGATCTACATGTAGTCCTTACGGTCCCCTAACCACAGGAGCCTGTGAAAGGACTGTTTTGAAATTCGGGCACATACATGACATCTGTCAGAAATAACAGAGGATTTTACAGAAAATTCCTGCAGCTGAGTCTCAGGAGGTGGACCTGTAAAATTACAGAGAGCCGTATTTTAGGTAGTTCCTTAACGCTAAGGTCGACCTTGAGAACAATAGATTTAAGGTGGACCTTGATGTTAAGGAACATTCTAAAATACGACCCATGCAGAACCTTGACTGGAGGCTGACCAAATTATATTTTCATACTGCTCTCAGAAAGCATCATTCTGGAAAGTCCAATTGAGTCCAACCAATACAGGAAAGCATAAATCATACCATATGTAAATTTACAGAAAGTTCTGGGGGCTCTGCTGCAGGCAATTTCTGTAAAATTATTACAATAATTTCTAACAGTAATTTCTTACCGGGCTGTGACACCTCAGCTACATGTACATGTATCAGGTGTTGCGCAAGTCGGGGATTTTTAAGTTCTGTTTGCAAGATCAGCATACGGCTTGCACTGTGTCCTCTCGAGCAGAAGACCCAGCCCTTATCCGGGTCCTTATTTATGCCCTCCCTTGTCAGATAATCACCGACTTCACCTTTTCCAGTGCTAATGTCGTCGCAGCCGCAGCACGAAACGGTTCTCCATCGATTGATTGCAGGGGTCGGAAATGACTGATCTTACTGAAAGGACTATCTGAGCTATTCGTGGGACATGAGTAGAATGGAAATGCGAAATGGACCTAAGCCTGCAGCACACGTCACCATTTTCGTTGCTCGTACAGGCAATTTTCGTGGTCATTTTTGTGGTGGTTGCCAGTTTACAGCAGACGTCACCACAGTGGTCTTGTGAGCTGCTGATGGCCACGTCGTGGTGAGAAATCCAACCTGTTTGATTTTCGGCAACCTGTGGCAACTCGTGGTCACCACAGAATTTGCGTGGTGAGTGGTCGTTGCCGGCCACGTAGCACACTTGGCCATTTTCGTGGCGACCACGAAAATTGCCTGTATGAGCAATGAAAGTGGTGACGTGTGCTGCAGGCTTAGTCCATAAGAGGAATGTTTAAAACTAATACGCTCATCAACGGTGATTATCACTGGGGTGAGGCAGAGTAGTAAAAGGACCGTCTAATTGCATCATTGTTTACAATGATTTCATAAATGCAACTACGAAAAACAGATCGATTACATATACAGATGTTAATGCATGCATCGATACAGGGCATAAGAGAAGCCTTTTGTTTTGTAACGTCTGAAACAAGTGATTTTCAAAGCAAAAATTAATAAATTACATCTGTCATTCGAAGACATGGTTAGTTAAAAATTGATTTCATGCAGATCTGTGTCTAAAAATTGATATGAGTCAAAGGATATTAAATTTCATTGGCGCACTTGAGTATGAAATGATACTTCAGAATCAAAAACACTTCTAGGCCAGCATGTGTGAAAATGTCGAAGTTTATTTGATACTTAAATCAATTAAAAGTCATGGAAATTTGGCAGACCAATCGAGCAGAGAAGTTTTGTGTCTGAAACCTTGACGTCATTTAGTATGGCACGCCAAAGCGGAATTTATTGAACCCTAAAAAATGCACATCAACGTTTCAAAATAAGTGACAACTTTTAAAACAACATGACAACATTTTAAAAATTATGACAAGATCTACCTGAAATATGCATTGCAACGTATAATAAATTACATGTCAACATTTACACTATTCTTTCCTTAATTGCCTCATCCTGTCTACACAGGTGTTAGTTCTACATTCGGGTTTCAGCTCAGTCTTTTCTAGAGTTTCAGATTGTAAAATTCCACTTGAAAAAGACCCCGGTTGGGGTCGAAAATTCGTGAATTCTGGAGATTGACTTTTTGCTTATTATCAACATTTACAAAAATACATTGAAACAGTCTTAAAATGTATGTCAACATTTACAAAAATCATTGCAACATTTTGAAAACTATCGCCACATTCACGTGACCAAACAAAATCACGTGACGAAAACAATGCCACCTTAGGATGAGCTTGGAGTTGACATACATACTTTATCATCGCCTCTAAGAGGTCAGTCATTAATGTCCATGAGGTGAAACTTACAAGGCAAGGCTAGGTATTGCCAGGTCATTTTGAGTACAACACTCAACAAACTTCCTCGTTCTGATTGGTCGAACAAAGAACGAAGCTCCGCCGCCCATTATGGTATATGGAGCAAAGGCCTAGTCATGATGAGTACTCTGGACTGACCTCTTGGAGGCGAGGATAAAGTATTAACATGATTGAGATTGTTGCAATGTATTTTTGTAAATGTTGACATACATGTATAATTTATCAAATGTTGCAGTGCATATTTCAGGTAGATCTTAAAAATGATGTCACTATATTTTGTAGTGTTGATGTGTATTTTTTAGGGTTGAATAAATTCCGCTTTGGCGTGCCATAATAGGCCATGTTTCTGGTTTCAACTTCACTAAACCTGCTGATTCGACATTTTGATCTTCTTTCGCGAGATCGATATTTGGATATATTTCTCATTTACTGTACAAGTCGACAACGTTGCGCAACCAATGTGCAGTGTTGTGTTTCCGAAACTGATTGCAAGTGCTTCCATTTGTTTTGTCTCGAGTGGTAATAAAGCCTACGCAGGCCCACTTAAAACGCAATGAGTACTAAGTAGGCCTATACGTACCTACTCAAAAATGGGAAAGGTCCCCACAAGAGCCCGATATGATCAGCTGATTTTCTGTGCTTTCCGCGAATTGCAGGGCACAATCGGTTGCGACACATTCGTCGAGTACATGCGGACAGCGCGTCAAAAAACACGAGTGGTCTCAGATACTCCTACATCTTGGGCCGTATTCAAAAAGGATACTCATCGCGCGATGAAGACTAGCTAGGAATCCACTGTTGATTTCCTGCGTTGCGACTTGCTTTGCATCCAGCTACCTGCGATTGAATACGATCGCAAGGAACTGATAGCCTACAGGTGTGACAGGAATCAGCGTCCTAGGAATGCAGATCCCCAAACAATAGCCCGCTATTGTAAGGTTATGTTCGAATGGTCATGGTCACTCTAGCCATATATTCTAATTCCTCGCTGAACAGAAAGACACCGGACTTAGATTCCAGGGGGACTTGGATTCCTTTCACACCTATCGCCGACCGATTGCCGACTGAAATTGACCACATCTTCGCCATTGGTGGAAATCACGTCAAGCGAGTCCACCACGGCGATCGAGTGCCCAGTTGCAACCAACGCAACCCAGTTGCAAAGCAAGTCGCAACGCAAAATCAGCTTGAAAATCAATGGTGGACTCCTACATGTAGCTTTAGGCGCGTGTAACTGAATGCACACAATTCCACCATGCATTTGACAAAGTTATACGCGTCTAAGTCTTACACCCTTTTTGAATACGGCCCAACAAGTTTACGGCAAAGTTGGCAAAGAACAGTGATTAACAGCCTACACAGTCATATTCATGTGGAAAGGCGACCCATGCACCGAATGTTTGCGAGTCGCCGGAGATTATCACCAATGCCTTGGCAACGGGCACGTGCCTGGCGCGAGCGCATAAGCCTCGCCTCGAAGGGGTATTTCTGATAGAAGCAATCGTTGGCTCCTCCGAAATCTGTCGAAAGGATAAAAGTAAATCTACCCTTGGGCCGTGTTTCATCCTGTGGGGATAAGATGTCATTTTGTCGCTGCCGTAGGCCTATTAGTATGGACGTCGTAGTGTGCGCACTTTACTCTGAGAATGCACGGACCACGGAAACAGTTTCCGTGGTGATCGGACACGTGTTCCACAGGACGGAAATAGATCTACAAGTGGCCATGCACGCGTTGGTCGCCAGTTTGGACAGCTACATGTTGGCTATAAAGGTGCTTACAGGTCGACATTGCATCTTGAAGCAATTCGCGGCAACTAGCTTTCCGGCGATGGAAGGAACTCGGAGTGACTGATCAGATGCCGATTTTGTCGACCTGAGCGCGCTGGCGTCTCCGAGCAACTGCCGGATCCGCTAGTTGCCGCGAGTTGCTTCGAGTTGCCCATCGTTCGACTTTTCGGCGACTTGTCTCCAGTTCCACTCAGATCCGTCGACCTGCGCCTGCTGTTCGCGGTAACTGCCACTTGCTCCGAGTTCCTCTCAATCGCTCAAATGTCGACCAGCGCGTGGTGGTTTTTTGATCTGCGAAGGATCCGTAGAGTTGCTTCAAGACGCAATATTATGCACTCAAATGTTCTTGGCCAATCATGTGCAGCAGATTACATCATGTGATCATAGGATGTCACATCGTATCGGATCCTCAATCCTCGTATCGGATCCTAAAACCTCGTATCGGCGAGAACATTCGATTGTATAATAGGCCTATAGCAAAGAGTGGATGGCAGGTCGTCCAATATGGATTTTTGTTGGATGAAGAAAAGTTATAATGTCGACCTGTAAGCACATTTTAACGCCTGTACCCACTGACGCGATTTTTCTGGCGGAGAGCGACAAAACGCTGGATTTCACAGGCCATAGAAATTTGATGCTACTTTTTCAATGGTAGAAATCTTTTGTTATTGCCCTTTGCCTGTGAAAATGACACGCCAGCGCGAAATCACAGCGTGAAAACGCGACAGTAGGGAGGTTTAGAAATCGAACGATAAACGTAAAATTTACGACAACGTCATTTCTCACACCAGATTTTATATTGCATTTTCGGTACAAAAATAACGTTGTCGTTAACGTTCACGTTTATCGTTTGATTTCTAAACATCCCTAATGTGTGGGTTCAGGCCTTTGTTTTCACGTTCTTCCGTGTATTGCACTCGTGGTTAACTGAACACCCCTGATAGTGAAGGAGCCAGCACGGGCGCGGGAGGTTCCGTGACTACAGGGTGTTTCAAAAAAAAGTTGTCATCTCTAAAATATCTCCTAGAACCCAAACTCATCAATATTTTTGGCTCAGATTTGGTATGTAGATAGGTCAGGATGTACGGAGGTGCTGGAGAAATTTTGGCTCTGACCACTTCATGCGTGGATGTATAAGAGGCCTCGGACTGAGCAGGTGCAAAATGCAAAAAAGGAAAGATTTATCAGAAAGCAATGAAACATTTATTTCATTTGTTGCAAAGGCTACAGAATTTGCCAGGACTACTGGAATCTACCTTCCACATGGCCATTCAGAAGGGTTTGCAGAATTCCCTTCAGCCCAATCATTGAAATGTCCTCAGTGCACTTACATCATCATGGTTCTTTTATTGTTTGCTGAGCCAAAAATATTAATGGGTTTGGGTTCTAGAAGATATTTTAGAGATGACAACTTTTTTTGAAACACCCTGTATATAATATTGATATCATCCTGGTGCACTTTCCCAGGCGAAATCAGCAAGATTAAGAGTGGCGAGTGCAAAATATTCACCGGGTGCAACTTACTCGGCCATTTTCTTCAGCTAATTGGCTCTGCGGAGTACCAAGTGAGATTATCGTAGGGGTATCGAGACACTTATTCAAACGACAAATGACAAAAATGATAGAGTTAACCTAAATAAATAAAATGTCATTTGATCCCTCCTGGTAGATTCGGATAAATGTACAGCAAGATTCGATTAAAAATAATGCCAACCCCTACAGGCGCATCAGACGGTATTTGTTTTCCGAGCAGACGCTGTATTCGAATAAAATCCTGAAAACAGCCGAGTCTAATGATCACCAAATTCAATACATCTACATATTTGAAGTTGCTTCTAATAGCGTTTGCTCCATCGGGATCGATCGGTGGGAATCAAGGTCCAGCAAAGGATGATATGCGCCGATTCAGTTAAGCCAAGTTCATACTTCGACGCACGACCATCGGCGTCCGCCGCGCCATCAAAATCTGGACGCCGACTTAGCGGAGTTCATTCGTACTTCAGTGACGGCGACGCATTATGAAATAATGACTCAAGATCGGACGCCGACCAAATCGCGCGACGGGGTCGGCGTTGAACACGAGATCGCGCAATTGGTCGCCGACGATGGTGCGGCGGAGTATGAACTAGGCTTTAGGCTAACAATCCATTCACGCGATTTTCAAGCGGCGCGGTGCGATGCCGCATCCTAAGGCTAAGAATCCATTCACGCGATTTTCGTGCCGCGCGATGTCGCATCCTTTGTCCACGACCAACGCGGCGGAAACAAACAATGCTTTCGAGCGTCTGCGGCAAGAAAATCGCGAGAATGGATTCTTAGCCTAAGGCCTGTTTTCCATTGGCGCGTTTCCGCGCACGGAAACGCGCCAATGGAAAGTACACATGAGACGAGTTGCCAGAGACAATCTAAGACATTTGAAAACAACTCCTGCGCGCTTGGATAACCGCCGGGCGCGAAGGATACGATCTATCTTCCCCAATGTGACGTCTGAGCTGTAAACCTCGAATATCACGACCTGCCGTACCTCTAAAGCACCACAGATTGAACATAATCTCGACAGAAATCGCTTTCACGATCATCTGGAAAGACATTACCATCAGTTCCAACAGTTCATGCTCTCCAGAGGGAAGATACAGATATGTAAATATACGTTTATAACACCAGAAATTTATGGGTCTGTCGTTAGTTTCCGGGAATTTTTTTATGCACTCGGATCTCTTAAAGGATATTTCACTCCCAAAGCGATTTTAATGAAGGGTGAATTTCAATGGGCATAGGATTAATGAAGGGTGAATTTCAATGGGCAGAGGATTAATGAAGGGTGAATTTCAATGGGCCTAGGAATTTTTTTAATGCACTCTTCATTTGGATGGGGTCTTATACTTGCCCTTGAAAAGACACAAGGTACATGTACAAGGCACCACGGCTTACTGTCCCATGCGACGGACGGAAGCCGGGAATGAAATCCCCGGGCTGGATTCGAACCAGGTGTGACAGGGATTAAAGTCCCCTGGAATCATCAAAGTCCGGTCTTGTTGTTCAGCGAGGGATTAGAATATATGGCTATGGAGACCATGACCATTCGAATATAACCTTACAATAATAGCGGGCTATTGTGTGGCGGACTTTCATTCCTAGGACGTTCATTCCTGTCACACCTGGACCTGGCGCTTGCTAAGCGGACGTGACCACTAGGCTATCAGCGTTCCTGATAGCCTGGTGCCTGGTTGGCACTGTATTTTGCATTACATGTACATGTACATTCATCATGCCCCATGTCTTCGTCGACTTGAAAGTACTGTACATCAGACTGAAACGATCGCGTCTGCATGAACGACGATCGTCGTTCATTGCAGACGATTTTTCCAGACATATTTTTTTGTCTCTCTCTCGAGAAAAAAATATGTCTGGAAAAATCAATGGTATGTTTGTTCCAGCCCCTGGAATCATTAAAACCAAGATAAGCGGTGAAACTAAGTCCCTGCCTCCCATCCTCCCACAGCAGGGGATTTTACCTCGCTCCTCTTCATCCGCTTTGTGTGGAGTGTATGAAGAGGAACGAGACCAAAGCCCTGCTGTGGGAGGATGCTGCTTCCAGACATACATGTACAGCAGATCTAATCATTTCGAACAAAATTGACTTTTAAATGTTGACACCCACGTCTGTCTGCTTGTGAGGTCAATTGAAGGGTTTAGAGGCAGAGTGGGCTAACCCTCCGTCATGACGAAATTGAGTTCGTCATGACGGAGGGTTACCCCACTCTGCCTCTAAACCCTTCAATAGTTCGGGATTAAAGATAATTTATCACGACTTCATTGTTTACATTCAATGTTTGTAAACATGGATGTTTAGATCATGTTATTTGGACTTTCTGGGACATGGCAACCCACCAAATTGAATACTTTTGGTGTCAAAAGAATTTTTAGAGGGGCACGCAAAAACAAATTACTTATAAGACAACAAAACACTGGATATAAACAAACAAAATGTAAATAAACAATGATTTTCGTGGCCCGCGAAAATACCCGTGATACATTATCTTTAACATCGATATTTAGAACATTACTTACGTTGCTGACGGACTGACCTTCACTCAAGGTCAAGGTCGCTGTGATCGATGAGACTCTCAGTATTCGGCGACATTCGCATCAACCTCAGGTAGTGTCTCGCCAGCACCATCTGATAGCGCACAAGCCTTTATTGATTGGGCGTCGAGTTTCGTCTCTATATATACAAGTCGTGATGCCTGTGTGTTGGTGGGCATGTATCGGGTGTCCCAAAAAAAGTGAACCACTTTAGACAAGTATTTTCTCAGCGATAGATAAACCGAATTCATTGGAAATTTTCACAGAGTGACCTCAGGGTATCCTCAACAAGTGTGCAAAATATCTAAGAGAGCCGTCGCTAATTATGCGAGTACTGTCAAAGTCAAAACAGCATGTCAAAAAATCCAATATCAGAGCTGTGCAATGTGACCTTCATCATGTTCATGCACGTGTTGACATGCTGTTTTGAATTTGACAATACTCGCATAACTTGCGACCGATCTCCTAGATATTTTGCAGACTTGTTGATGATACCCTAAGGTTACTCTGTGAACATTTTCAATGAATTCGGTTCATCTACCGCTGAGAAAGTACTTGTCAAAAAAGCGGTTCACTTTTTTGGGACACCCGATATATCACCGCATGAGCACATAATATTCGGTCTGATTTCGTCTCTGCCACGGTCGTGGCATAAAATTTCAAAATTCTCCGAGGGGCATACTTGGAATTCTGTTTTGATACCTGACAGGTTTGGGGGATGTCAGGCCGAGGTCACTGCCAACCACTTGCATTTATTTAGACGGAGAAAGATAGCGAACAAAAATCAAATCCACCTGTTTCTGTCAGATCAAGAACATATCGGTAGGCCTTTTTCGCTGCGTTCATCGAAGGCGCCGACGACTGATTAGCAACAGGGCTAAGCGCGGGGACGCTCCATGATCGCACAAGTTGCGGATGGTAAACTGCCCTCCTCATCGGCACCAGCAGAATGTCTGAAACCTGCCAACTTCATTCCTCTCATTAAATGGACCACAGACAGTCTGGTTGGTTACGTAAAATACCGGTACAGCAAATAGTGAGGTTTAGAAATCAAACGATAAAGGTAAACTTTACGACAACGGTATTTTTCATACTACACATTAACCTGCATTTTCGGTACAAAATAACGTTGTCGTTAACGTTTACGTTATCGTTTGATTTCTAAACCTACCTACTAAATCATAATCTAGTGAAGTGGGGATGCAAATCACTTCACGAGAGAATGAGGGTAGCGTGGCATGGCTTCCCTTTTGTTTCTAATCAATAGGGGGGTTTAGAAATCAAACGATAAACGTAAACTTTACGACAACGTTATTTTTCATAACCAGATTTTATATTGCATTTTCGGTACAAAAATAACGTTGTCGTTAACGTTTACATTTATCGTTTCATTTCTAAACCTCCGTAATATAGAACTCCATCACGCCAACAATCCGAGGTTAGATAAACTGTCGTTGTTGGGGGTTTTGGGATGGGGATGGGGTGGGGTGGGGGGATGGGTGGTGGTGGGGAGGAGCGAAGGGTTGATCAGAAATCATTAAATAAGGGCACCAACATCTCACAGGTTTGCTAACCGAACCACCTGTTGCTAGACGGTGTAGATAAACCAAGTGGACTCTGTAACGTGGACATTATTTTCTATGTAAGCCATCTCACCTGCTATTCAAAGGAAAAGGAATGTTTTTCACCATGGAGGCCACCCCACGCGTGTAAACGCACTTATTGACTCGCCGTAGCCTTGGAATTGGCATTTCCGACTGTCTGCCCTGGCGGAATTGATCTCTGCCAACCTCACACCAGGTCGGCAGAGAAGAACTATCGTCGTAAACTGTGCGAATACATCACCAAATCGACCTGGAGTCGAGAGTGTAATCGTCTGCTCATCGTCGACAGGTACATTTATCACGAAACCTGATTATTCCAGACGAGTTGAACGATATAGGCAAATAAATATCGGTGTGGAAATATCAAAATACCCGTAAGGGAGGAATTTGAATATAACATTCATTTGCTGATTGACCATTGGAGATCGTGGAAGGCACTAAGTGGCCTTCTGAAACTATTTCCGACGTTTGGTTCGAAGGTCAAAGTGACGGTCTGCATGGGTGATATGCCCACCGGCGGCAAATAAAAGGAAGTACACGTGGTACGGGTCGGGTATCCCCAGGCTGAGAATCTCTTTTACCCATGATACCAACTCATGTCAGGACGTTCCCGACACACTCTAAACTCCCACTCACCTGTCCCATTCCTCAATTCGGAAAAAAATGACTAAATCCTAAGTTGAAGATAATGGGGTGGGAGTATGGTCAGAAACAGTAATGTCCTGTCCACTTACTTGTGGTCCCACTCCCAAGCCTGGCAAATAATGACAGCGTGCGATATCTTCAACTTGATGTGGTGATTTTTTCCGAGTTAGGAATGGGACAGGTACGTGGGAGTTTAGAGCATGTTGGAGGGAGTTATGGACAGTTCTGATATGAAGGTGTCAGCCGTGATTCAGAAGCGTAAGGCCGATATCGAACATCTTTATTAATTACTAAAAAAAAAAACTAGGAAAGAAATGAACATTTTCAAAATGCTTCTTGCTGCTAAAACTTGTAGGGCCGATTTTTTAAACGATGGCTAAGATAACCATCGGGTTTCATTAACCCTCAGTTGACAAACTGTTTGTTAATTGAAGTAAATTTTTCGATTTTATGAATCGTTGATAGCCAAACATTCTAGCCAACATGTTTACTTTGGTTGATTCACGGTTTGTCAGAAGAGCCGATGGTTAAACCGCGGTTTACCTTAACTATCGTTTAAAAAATCGGCCCATAGTGGTACGGATCCCATCCCTGGCAGAACAAAATACTATGTACTGAGAAAATTTGCAAAATTAATAGAAATCATGACAAATTGAAATTGCACAGTTTTTTTGCGGACCGCCCTAAAGATTGCCTCCGATATCGTACCTCAAGAGAAACCCGAGAATTTGATTGGCCGATCGCGCGTCACAGGAGCGGTGGACATTTTTCAATGTCCTCCGCTGAAAATGCAAGGTCCACAGCTGAAAGAGAACAAGATAGCGGCCGTAGTTTTTTCGTTGACCGCTCCGAATGTTTGAAATCGAATATCAGGCACTGGAGCTTCAATTACATGTAAATCTTGTTTTGAATAATCAATGTTCACGATATTTGCTTGCTGATGTTGTGTAGGCCTAGTAATTTCCGATGATTTACATTATCTTCCCAATGAAGTTCGTGATTTATAATGTAGGTCGCGGTGACCTATTTTTTTTAAACAAGAGAAACATGTTTTGTGGTTCGGGAGCCTCGATATACACTTTCAATCTCTCTTTGATCTTTGGCATCTAAACCACTGACCTCATCACATTGAAATTAGTTCACAGTAACCTATTTTTGACAACAAACGATTTGTGGGCGTTGGTCAAATTGAAAGAGAACTTTGTTAACATTTCGGAGCTCACTGTAGTGACATTGACAACAGAGGTAAATGGAGAATTGACCTATTGATAAAATAACAACTGTCCAGTGAAGTGGACCCCGGACAAAGACTTGACACGGCCGGTAAAGGTTCCGCCGAATCCAAATGCAACCGCAGCACAATCCCTGCAATCATCAGATGTTGGTGTTATGAACACATATCGAGGAGTTTTTTGCCCAACGTAGACATGGTAGATGATAGGGACGCTTAGAAATCAAACGATAAACGTAAACGTTAACGACAACGTTATTTTTGTACCGAAAATGCAATATAAAATCTGGTTAATGTTTAGTATGAAAAATAACGTTGTCGTAAAGTTTACGTTTATCGTTTGATTTCTAAACCTCCCTAGTATTGCGTTCTGTTCTGTATGCAGCAAAGAATACACCACCTCCTACTCTACCTCCAGTGTGATGGGGCATTACCGCATGTTCCAGTTTCCTCCTGCATTTAATGATTATACTCCAGTGGTCCTGACTGGAAGAGTTCCGAGCAGCAACATCGCGTGATGTTGTCATTAGGGTCTAGTCCTCGGTGCCATGATATATCGAAGTATGGAATACATTCGAAGTTCATTTTATGGCGGGATTCGCCCCTTGAGTGTTATAACGGTGTTTGTAAAGCTCTCTAAACAAGCGAGGGGGCCATCGCCACAGGTTAGGGTGAGATCTTGCTTATTTATGCAGCGTTATCTCCGATCCGATCCAACACGGCAGCTCCAGGGTCTGGCACCTAAACTCTCCACAATGCAACAGTCTGTCGTCTTCCAGGGAACACGATCGTGTGTGTGGTGTGTTTTTGTCTCACTCTGCAGAAACATAGGGTTATTCTACCAACAAAGGACGCAGTGTCTCTGGTCTACTCTCCATTCCAGTTCCGAGTGGCGCGAGGTTTATCAACGATAGCTCCGCAACGGCTGGGTCAAATTTGACATAGGCCTACCATACATCAACTGATTTGTCTTTTTTGGCGCTACAGCCATCATCACTGTCATTTTCCCGCAAAACGTGACAGAAAAAAGTTCCTTCAGAAACACAGTTTGTGTTGACGGCCGAAATGGCGGCCATTTTGAAATGACGCAATGCATCGCGCACGTGTAAACTGCACTGCATGGCGAAATGAAACGGGTTTTGAGAAAGGGATCCGTTATGTCGGCCTTACGCGTAAAATGAAGATAGCAGAAAGATACCGGCAAGAAAGACAAGTCGATTGACGTACATGTATGTTTCGTCAAATTTGACCCAGCCGTTGCGGAGCTAACCTCGCGCCACTGGGAAGTGGAATGAACTGTAGGCCGAGTTATGCCTCATATCTGCTGATTATTTTGGATGATCAACGGTTATTCACACCCATACGTCACTAAAATGAGCACAATCTGTCTGAGACAAGATGAAATCGACGAAGTAGCGAAACATGGGAAATTATCGGGCCGTCTGGTCAAGTATCGACCATCATTAGCGGGAATAAGTTTTACAAGATTGATAGTTTGTCAACGCTTTCGACATGTTTTATCTATCTTTGCCACGTATTGTACCCGGAGGGGAACAAACTTGTTGATGAGTGCATCAATTTCAGAATTTGGTTGATAATCTGAGAGGGACGCTATTGAAAATCACACAATGACTGTCGGCGATGAGGGATCATCGCAAGAAGGCCAGAAATTGGACAGTGACCTCGCCTCCTCGGTCATTTTGTCTGGTTATAGTGTGGACGGAAGGGTAGTCATCAGAATAAATGTCCCCACCACGAGCTACTGTAGTAGGGAGGCTAAGCCGACCCATCGTTCTTCAGGATTTGTAGCTGGGCCCCTAAGCGTTCGGCGTTGCGGTCATCTTGGCATCCAAGATGGCGGACATGTGACGTCATTTCCGATGGCACCATTCGATTTGGCGATCCCGAAAATGTGGGTACAGATATTGGAATTATGCTTCTATCTCTCTTGGAATTCGAGGCATGTGGAAAAAGGTGTCCAAAATGGCGGCCATATTGGAATCCAAGATGGCGGCTCTCAGGGGGTGATTTCATCGGGGCTCCCGTCCTGAAGTGATAGGTATTGGTCCAAACTACGTCTGTGCCAAATTTGGTGCTTTTATCACAAAATGAACGATTTGGCCATTTTTCGGGCCTTTTTAGCCTCTCTACTAGCCTACAGTGCTAATGGTTCGGGTTGGGGACCAAATCGTTGGCGTAGAAAAGGCTGACGTGGACAACATTTTTGAAAAAGCCACTTTCCTTGAAGCCATCGTGTGGCATAATATGCAAATTACCCCCAGGCTTTAAAATTTCGCTGCCACACAAAACATTTCATTAATTTTCGCTTGTTTGTTTGTGACGAATGGCATGATCCCGACGAAAAAAATCATCAAAATGCTATCGACGCATATGGTTGATTTTTAATGTAAAACTCGCATGATTTGATCAAATTGCATTGTTTGCCTTTGAAACGATCTATAAAATCTCCGTTACAAGGCATTGTATTGCGAGAGACATCGAGGAAGAACTTGAAATGCGTAAAAAACGCATTCAAAGAGATTTCAAATCCGTTGTAAAAACAACATGCATTTCATAACTGCCATTGTGTGAAAATACGGTATTCATTGAGGGCGGATCAAAGTGAACGAATAAGTTTAAATACGAAATTAAATCGATATTATACACATAAATGCAAAAAATCACCACGTGGTAATTTTATATTATTCTATATGAAACTATGCAGGGATTATTTCCTGATTATATTACGGTGAGATCGAAGGAAAGCGGACGCAATGAATCCTCGTTGGTGGCAAACAACGCGTAGGGATCTACGCATGAATTACGTGTGGGTGTTCCAGGACCCGGCAGAAAAACCCTCGGCGAATATCTCCCTGCTATCGGCATTGGTACCGTTGAATTTTTGCATGACGTCATTACCTTCAAGGAACTGTCTGTTTTCAAGGTAGTGACGTAGACATTAATGGTTGGTTACCATGCTGATCTTTGTTTTGATCCCGGATTAACCCTCAAAACGATCAGCCAGAGGACTGATGTTTGAAGTCGTCGGATTTTAACATTCTGGATTTGAACATCAATGGATACATGACGTCACTAGATTAACCATCGACTGTTTACGTTCACGTGAACGACCTCCCGCCAGACAGAATCGGGTTCAAGGGCAGTCGCCGTCCCTATAGCGAGTTTTTGGAATCTAATCTATTCTAGTTTGCACAGGAAAATGCACGAACGTTTTTAGGAAACCGTCAAAGCCACACTTTCACGAAACACATCGCGCATTAAAGCGAACTATTCGCGCCGAGTCAAAGATTCCACAGAACAGTTTCCGGAGCGGCCGCCGCAATGCATTTACCAGTTGTTGTTACGAATAAAACGGGTTGTTTTATTATTTTTGGTTCACTTTGGACGGACGCCGCGAACAATCCGGTTTAAGACAACCCATCAACATGTTACGCCAGTGGATATTAATGTTGCTGAAACATTGCATGTGTTAGGAACGCATCACGGAGGAAGGAGATCTGTTCGTGTTTTTAGAAGTTATCAGACGTTGATTTTTGCGGAAATAACCGCCCATAGAGATCGACCCCGACACGCCAACGATGTCTAACTACATGTACTACATTGTGCAGCCCCCCTGGACCATCTTTGCATGGTTACGCTCCCTTGGACGGTCTAACTCGGAGAACCGGACGCTCAACTGGAGAGGTCAAAGCTCTTTCTAGCCGGAAAAACAGGCGGAGGATGGAGGTCTGAAGAGGGTGAGTGCGATGACGGGGACAGCAAGCCAGCAATGAGAAGAAAAGCCTTCCGCAGGATATATCATAACAGAATTGTCCAGAAGAGCTACCCCCAACACGTTTGACTGCTCAATTTCACATTTACATATTGTATACAATAGTTGATATGCATGCATTAGTGTAAAAAAGAATCGTTTCAGAACTTTCTTTTTTGGATTTAGGCTACAGGGCTAAGTAATCAGCTGTCTACTTGTCCAAAAATTTATTAACTCCATGGCAGCAAAAATATGCTATAGTGTTTTTCATATCGTTCTGGCCTAGGCTGCAACCACATAGAGCTACACGCTACACGGCCACACCGGTTAACAATGGCTTCACAAAGGGCTCGCGACCGTGTAACGTGTAGCTCTATGTGATTGCAGCCTAAGGTACATGTACTTAGTTGAATTCAGGAATGTGACAAGATCACATTTACCAAAAGACAGTGGTGTTGCACAACACTAGATTATCCGTCGGTTTGGCGTAATCAGTAGGGAGGTGTCGAAATCAAACGATAAACATAAACTTTACGACAGCGTTATTTTTCATACTACACATTAACCAGATTTTTTAATGCATTTTCGGTACAAAAATAACGTTGTCGTTAACGTTTACGTTTGTCGTTTGATTTCGAAACCACACTAATAGCTCTTTCACGGTGTCAGCTAAAAGCCAGTCAGCCATGACACTGCCTGCCGAGAGTTGTGCAACATTCTTATTTGTGATCACACCAATTTAAAATGTTTAGTGACAAGAGGTCAACCAGGTACCTTTGGGCAGATTTATCTGAAAAACACCATCCCCATCTGAAAAACACTATACTGCAATACTGCAGGGTTCGCGAACGTTTTGTGTTGTGTGGTGATAATACAGAGAGCTAGCTTTCTAGTGATAGACTAGCTTTACAGTTCCTTTTAACCTGTCCATTAAGTGTTAATGTCTAAAACCTTTATTCCTTTCCAATCTCCGGTATAACCTTTTGACATAATATCATCTGTTGAAAGACTGCCATCCTTTTGTGCGAGAAGAAATTAAAAAGGGAAAACCCTATAAAAGAAGAAAATGATGACGATAATGTTCGAGACCTGAATTGAACCAGGAAGAGACCTAGATAAGCCAGTTTTATACGCGTACAATACATGTGAGATGTAACTCGAGTACATGCGTCAGGGGTATGTACAAGATATACAGAACCCCCTCCGATTGTATGAAAATCCAGGGTGAAAAAATGTTGTGACGGTGATATGACGCACTTCCGCCGGAAGCGTAAGTTCGGTGAGGGTCGACAAGAATCGATAAGGTGAAGGGTACAAACTACGTCAATCAACAACGTTGACTACAGGGTGCGTCAAAGATATATAACTTGCCACCTTCTTATCTTTCCTACCATCACAGTTTTTCGGGCGTGAAATAATAAGGGGCCATCTCAAAATTGTTTTGATGCCAAAAAGACAAAGTGACTCCGTCTGGGGGGAGAGGGTTCTCGATTTGGGGAAGCCCACTTCATCTTTTTTGAAAAAATTGACATCACTCATTTTTACCCGAGAATGACTTTTTTTTATAATACACATTGTATTATGCAGTCTTTAGAAAGGAACAAGGTTCTGGCTACATGGGCCTACTATGGACTGTATGAGTCAGAGCTATAGAAGCCAACGTCAAGTGCCCACTTCATCGCTTCAAGGGGGGAGGGGGGTCAGGGAAAACATGAAGTCACTTCGTCTTTTTTGGCATCAATGTAACTTTGAGACGGCCCCTAACATGTTTCTAAGGTGAAAGACATAGCTTCCTACCGGACTCCAAATTTTGTTCACAATTTTTTCCAGTTTATTGGCCAAAATCTATCTGGGCCAGACAGTCACATATCATTGGAGTATCCGTGCCTCCATCATACCAAAGTTAGCTTTTTTAATTCTTTGTGGACCTGAAAAATGACCTCAAACATATTCCTGGGTAGTTTTAATAAAGGGAGCCCTAGGCGCACCATCACTCCGGAATAGTAGGGGGTAACCCCGCCTTCCCTTCGCAACAAGTCGTTCAGCGTATACCATCTACATTTATTTGTCGCCTGTCCTGCAGGGGGTCTAACACGCGAGTGTATCTATGAAGAGATTTGGCCAGATATGTTTTCGATCCTAAACCTTCAGATAATTCAGTATCAATAGTTCAATATGTGACTGATTCATGTAAGTTCAGGGTTCTGACGCCAGTGCAAAATTTGGTGTAATATCTGTGAGTGTTGACTGTCTGTGTGTGTCTGTGTCCCGTTTGCCAAGTCGCGGCTTATTCCGTCGGTCCTTTGTAAGGGAGCACTTGGAGATGAGGAATAACTGTAGACGTTAATAATAATAATAAGATAAATGTACATGTATAGTATGTAGCCATAATGAAATGGAAATGTTTGTTGGTAGTTTGTTTTTGTTGTATTCATCACGGTAGTTGATTTGTGCGATTTTTGTCAGAAAATACACAAACTTATCATCAAATGAGTTTTTTTCTTCTTTACTTTGTTTATGAACATCATTCCTGCGGATCAATCACATTGGGGAGGTTTCGAAATCAAACGACAAACCAAACCTTTACGACAACGTTATTTTTCATACTTCACATTAACCAGATTATGCATTGCATTTTCGGTACAAAAATAAAGTTGTCGTTAACGTTTACGTTTATCGTTTGATTTCGAAACCTCCCTATTGTTTTATCCTAGACAAATGCCCACCGTAAAGCACAAATTTTTCGTCCAATTTTCTGAGCATATTTTTGAGTAGGCCTATGCACAACTATGCATCAAACAGCCTACGGCCTACTTTCCATTGGAGCGTTTCCGTGCGCGAAAACGCTTGAAAGCATTGTATTTTTCCGCACGGTGACCAACGACGCGTTTCCATTGGCGCATTTCCGTGCGCGGAAACGCTCGAAACCATTGTCTTTTTCCGCGCCGTGACCAACAAGCGGAAACAAACAATGCTTTCGAGCGTTTCCGCGCACGGAAACGCGCCAATGGAAAGCAGGCCTTATTCTCAGTGGAGAATTCTTTGCACTGCCAGGAAATTTCATGTACACCCTTAGTCAATAATAAATGCCCAGCTAATTTTCCGGCATATCTCAATGAATATTTTTCATAGCCACGTTTTCTTTTCATACGCATAATCTAGGGCCACTAGGACACCTTTTAGCACCATAAAACTTGAAATCATTACACAACTGTGTTTTTGGCAAAAGTTTGAAATTTGGCCAAAATATCATGTTTTTTTTAATACTCACTTGTTCTGGTTGAAACTGGCACTGTTTTGAAGCCAGTCTGTTTCTGGACACATGAAAATTTTCGGAACGCTAAAATTCCCATTTAAAGCAAAGTTACAGATGATTTTGTAAAATGGTTTTCCCAGTTCTTGCCATTCGTTCCAGGCACTCAAGGCACAGGGTTTTAGCATTACCCAGTCGTGAATATTTATTAGCCTGTCAACCACAAAAGGAGCGACTGACATGGAGTAATGGGCCCCTTGTGAAATTATGAATCGTGTCTCTCACAATAGGCCAACTTGGTGACTGACACACCGGTGTAAGTTGCACTCGGGTAATTAGCCCAGGATATTTATCGAAAATCAGGGGGAGCCCAGAACAAATTGCAACAGAATTTCTTTTTGCTTTATATGGTTTAGTATACCCCGCCAAACATCTCACAAAAAGTCCCTTCAAATCCGACCCCCCGAAGTGCCCATAATTGGTATTTATTTGAGATCCTACACTAACTCCTATTACAATGTTTATGGACTTCTATTACAAATTCAAAGGTGTTTGTACTGCTAACTTTTTCCTCGTCCGTTTTAGACCCTATAAATGTATTACCAATAGATAGAAATATGGCACCTCTGAGTCAGATAGGCTTGATTTGAACATTATATATTGTCGTAAGATACGAGGACGGTACGTGCATGACGCTGCATGTAGTACGCGGATGGTGCGCGGCGCGGAAGGGAGGTCAATTGTGCGAGGTACTGTATATGGCTATGGAGACCATGACCATTCGAATATAACCTTACAATAATAGCGGGCTATTGTGTGGCGGACTTTCATTCCTAGGACGTTCATTCCTGTCACACCTGGACCTGGCGCTTGCCAAGCGGACGTGACCACTAGGCTATCAGCGTTCCTGATAGCCTGGTGCCTGGTTGGCACTGTATTTTGCATTACATGTACATGTACATTCATCATGCATGTCTTCGTCGACTTGAAAGTACTGTACATCAGACTTAAACGATCGCGTCTGCATGAACGACGATCGTCGTTCATTGCAGACGATTTTTCCAGACATATTTTTTGTCTCTCGAGAAAAAAATATGTCTGGGAAAATCAATGGTACTTTGTTCCAGGCCCCTGGAATCCTTAAAGATAATGTATCGTGACTTCATTGTTTACATTCAGTGTTTGTAAACATGGATGTTTACATTATGTTATTTTGGACTTTTGGGACATGCCAACCCACCACATTGGATAATTTCGGCATCAAAAGAATTTCTAGAGGGGCATGCCACCAAAAAATAACTCACAAGATAAACAAAGACAGGACATAAACAAACAAAATGTAAATAAACAATGATTTTCGTGGCCCGCGAAAATACCCGTGATACATTATCTTTAAAACCAAGATAGGCGGTGAAACTAAGTCCCTGCCTCCAGACATACAGTACAGCAGATCTAATCATTTCGAACAAAATCGACTTTTAAATGCTGACACCCACGTCTGTCTGCATGCGAGGTCAATTGTTCGGGATTAACATCGATATTTAGAACATTACTTAGGTTGCTGACGGACTGACCTTCACTGAAGGTCAAGGTCGCCATCTTGTTCCGCTGTGATCGATGAGACTCTCAGTATTCGGCGACATTCACATCAACCGCAGGTAGTGTCTCGCCAGCACCATCTGATAGCGCACAAGCCTTATTGATTGGGCGTCGAGTTTCGTCTCTATATATACAAGTCGTGATGCCTGTGTGTTGGTGGGCATGTATCGGGTGTCCCAAAAAAAGTGAACCACTTTTAGACAAGTATTTTCTCAGCGATAGATAAACCGAATTCATTGGAATTTTTCACAGAGTAACCTCAGGGTACCATCAACAAGTCTGCAAAACATCTAAGAGATCGGTCACACATTGTGCGAGTATTGTCAAATTCAAAACAGCATGTAAAAAAATCCAATATCAGAGCTAATGCAATGTGACCTTCATCATGTTCATGCAGGTGTTGACATGCTGTTTTGAATTTGACAATACTCGCATAACTTGGGACCGATCTCCTAGATATTTCGCAGACTCGTTGATGATACCCTAAGGTTACTCTGTGAATATTTTCAATGAATTCGGTTCATCTATCGCTGAGAAAATACTTGTCAAAAAAGCGGTTCACTTTTTTTGGGACACCCGATATATCACCGCATGAACACATAATATTCTATGGTCTGATTTCGTCTCTAACACGGTCGTGGCGTAAAATTTCAAAATTCTCCGAGGGGCATACGTAGGCCTACTTGGAATTCTGTTTTGATACCTGACAGATTTAGGGGATGTCAGGCCGAGGTCACTGCCAACCACTTGCATTTATTTAGACGGAGAAAGATAGCGAATCCAAGAAAAAAATCAAATCCACCTGTTTCTGTCAGATCAAGAACATATCGGTAGGCCTTTTTCGCTGCGTTCATCGAAGGCGCCGACGACTGATTAGCAACACATAATGGCCAAGCGCGGGGACGCTCCATGATCGCACAAGTTGCGGATTGTAAACTGCCCTCATCATCACAAGCAGAATGTCTGAAACCTGCCAACTTCATTCCTCTCATTACATGGACCACAGTCTGGTTGGTTACGTACCGTGTGTATACCGGTACTGCAAATACGGAGGTTTAGAAGTCAAACGATAAACGTAAACTTTACGACAACGGTATTTTTCATACTACACATAAACCTGCATTTTCGGTACAAAATAACGTTGTCGTTAACGTTTACGTTATCGTTTGATTTCTAAACCTACCTACTAAATCAAAATCTAGTGAAGCGGGGATGCAAATCACTTCACGAGAGAATGAGGGTAGCGTGGCATGGCTTCCCTTTTGTTTCTAATCAATAGGGGGGTTTAGAAATCAAACGATAAACGTAAACTTTACGACAACGTTATTTTTCATACTACACATCAACCAGATTTTGTATTGCATTTTCGGTACAAAAATAACGTTGTCGTTAATGTTTACGTTATCGTTTGATTTCTTAACCTCCGTAATATAGGACTCCATCACGCCAACTATCCGAAAATGAGATTAGATAAACTGTCGTTGTTGGGGGATGGGGATGGGTGGGGGGATGGGAGGGGGAGCGAAGGGTTGATCAGAAATCATTAAATAAGGGCACCAACATCTCACAGGTTTGCTAACCGAATCACCTGTTGCTAGACGGTGTAGATAAAGTGGACTCTGTAATGTGGACATTATTTTCTATACAAGCCATCTCACCTGCTATTCAAAGGAAAAGGAATGTTTTTCAGCATGGAGGCCACCCCACGCGTGTAAACGCACTTATTGACTCGCCGTAGCCTTGGAATTGGCATTTCCGACTGTCTGCCCTGACGGAATCGATCTCTGCCAACCTCACACCAGGTCGCCGTCGGCAAACTATCGTCGTAAACTGTACGAATACATCACCACATCGACCTGGAGTCGAGAGTGTAATCGTCTGCTCATTGTCGACAGGTACATTATCACGAAACCTGATTATTCCAGACGAGTTGAACGATATAGGCAAATAAATATCGGTGTGGAAATATCAAAATACCCGTAAGGGAGGAATTTGAATATAACATTCATTTACAGATTGACCATTGGAGATCGTGGAAGGCACTAAGTGGCCTTCTGAAAGTATTTCCGATGTTTGGTTCCAAGGTCAAAGTGACGGTCTGCATGGGTGATATGCCCACCGGCGGCAAATAAAAGGAAGTACAGGTGGTACGGGTATCCCCAGGCTGAGAATCTCTTTCTTCCAGGATACCAACTCATGTCAGGACGTCACCGACACACTCTAAACTCCCACTCACCTGTCCCATTCCTGAATTCGGAAAAAAATGACTACATGTAAATCCTAAGTTGAAGATAATGGGGTGGGGGTATGTTCAGAAACAGTAATGTCCTGTCCACGTCCACTTACTTGCCCCACTCCCGAGCCTGGCAAATAATGACAGCGTGCGATATCTTCAACTTGATTTGGTGATTTTTTCCCAGTTAGGAATGGGACAGGTAAGTGGGAGTTTAGAGCATGTTGGAGGGAGTTGTGGACAGTTCTGATATGAAGGTGTCAGCCGTGATTCAGAAGCGTAAGGCCGATATCGAACATCTTTATTAATTACTAAAAAAAAAACTAGGAAAGAAATGAACATTTTCAAAATGCTTCTTGCTGCTAAAACTTGTAGGGCCGATTTTTAAACGATGGCTAAGATAACCATCGGGTTTCATTAACCCTCAGTTGACAAACTGTTTGTTAATTGAAGTAAATTTTTCGATTTTATGAATCGTTGATAGCCAAACATTCTAGCCAACATGTTTACTTTGGTTGATTCACGGTTTGTCAGAAAAGCCGATGGTTAAACCGCGGTTTACCTTAACTATCGTTTAAAAAATCGGCCCATAGTGGTACGGATCCCATCCCTGGCAGAACAAAATACATGTACTGAGAAAATTTGCAAAATTAATAGAAATCATGACAAATTGAAATTGCACAGTTTTTTTGCGGACCGCCCTAAAGATTGCCTCCGATATCGTACCTCAAGGGAAAACCCGAGAATTTGATTGGCCGAGCGCGCGTCACGAGAGCGGTGGACATTTTTCAATCTCCCCCACTCAAAATGCAAGGTCCATAGCTGAAAGAAAACAAGATACATGTAGCTGCCGTAGTTTTTTCGTTTGACCGCTTCGAATGTTTGAACTCGAATATCAGGCACTGGAGCTCCAATTAAATCTTGTTTTGAATAATCAATGTTCACGATATTTGCTTGCTGATGTTGTGTAGGCCTAGTAATTTCCGATGATTTACATTATCTTCCCAATGAAGTTCGTGATTTAAAATGTAGGTCGCGGTGACCTATTTTTTTTAAACAAGAGAAACATGTTTTGTGGTTCTGGAGCCTCGATATACACTTTCAATCTCTCTTTGATCTTTGGCATCTAAACCACTGACCTCATCACATTGAAATTAGTTCATAGTAACCTATTTTTGACAACAAACGATTTGTGGGCGTTGGTCAAATTGAAAGAGAACTTTGTTAACATTTCGGAGCTCACTGTAGTGACATTGACAACAGAGGTAAATGGAGAATTGACCTATTGATAAAATAACAACTGTCCAGTGAAGTGGACAAAGACTTCATACGGCTCTAGGTTCCGCCGAATTCAAATGCAACCGCAGTACAATCCATGCAATCATCAGATGTTGGTGTTATGAACACAAATCGAGGAGTTTTTGCCCACCGTAGAGATCATGGTAGATAGGTAGGTTTAGAAATCAAACGATAAACGTAAACGTTAACGACAACGTTATTTTTGTACCGAAAATGCAATATAAAATCTGGTTTAATGTGTAATATGAAAAATAACGTTGTCGTAAAGTTAACGTTTATAATTTGATTTCTAAACCTCCCTAGTATTGCGTTCTGTTCTGTATGCAGCAAAGAATACACCACCTCATACTAGCTCAGTGTGATGGGTCATTACCGCATGTTCCAGTTTCCTCCTGCATTTACCGATTATACTCCAGTGGTCCTGACCGGAGAGTTCCGAGCAGCAACATCGCGTGATGTTGTCATTAGGGTCTAGTCCTCGGTGCCATGATATATCGAAGTATGGAATACAGGAATACATTCGAAGTTCATTTTATGGCGGGATTCGCCCCTTGAGTGTTATAACGGTGTTTGTAAAGCTCTCTAAACAAGCGAGGGGGCCATCGCCACAGGTTAGGGTGAGATCTTGCTTATTTATGCAGCGTTATCTCCGCTCCGATCCAACACGGCAGCTCCAGGGTCTGGCACCTAAACTCTCCACAATGCAACAGTCTGTCGTCTTCCAGGGAACACGATGTTGTGGTGTTTTTGTCTCACTCTAGATAGGGTTATTCTACCAACAAAGGACGCAGTGTCTCTGGTCTACTCTCCATTCCAGTTCCGAGTGGCGCGAGGTTTATCAACGATAGCTCCGCAACGGCTGGGTCAAATTTGACATACCAAACATCAATCGATTTGTCTTTTTTGGCGCTACAGCCATCATCACTGTCATTTTCCCGCAAAACGTGACAGAAAAAAGTTCCTTCAGAAACACAGTTTGTGTTGACGGCCGAAATGGCGGCCATTTTGAAATGACGCAATACATCGCGCACGTGTAAACTGCACTGAACACCATGGCGAAATGAAACGGGTTTTGAGAAAGGGATCCGTTATGTCGGCCTTACGCGAAAAATGAAGATAGCAGAAAGATACCGGCAAGAAAGACAAGTCGATTGACGTATGTTTCGTCAAACTTGACCCAGCCGTTGCGGAGCTATCGTTGATAAACCTCGCGCCACTGGGAAGTGGAATGAACTGTAGGCCGAGTTATGCCTCATATCTGCTGATTATTTTGGATGATCAACGGTTATTCACACCCATACGTCACTAAAATGAGCACAATCCGTCTGAGACGAGATGAAATTGACGAAGTAGCGAAACATGGGAAATTATCGGACCGTCTGGTCAAGTATTGACCGTCATTAGCGGGAATAAGTTTTAGAAGATTGATAGTTTGTCAACGCTTTTGACGTGTTTTATCTATCTTTGCCACGTATTGTACCCGGAGGGGAACAAACTTGTTGATGAGTCCATCAAATTCAGAATTTGGTTGATAATCTGAGAGGGACGCTATTGAAAATCACACAATGACTGTCGGCGATAAGGGATCATCGCGAGAAGGCCAGAAATTGGAAAGTGACCTCGCCTCCTCGGTCATTTTGTCTGGTTATAGTGTGGACGGAAGGGTAGTCATCAGAATAAATGTCCCCACCCACGAGCTACTGTAGTAGGGAGGCTAAGCCGATCCATCGTTCTTCAGGATCTGTAGCTGGGCCCCTAAGCGTTCGGTGTGGCGGCCATCTTGGAATCCAAGATGGCGGACATGTGACGTCATTTCCGATGGCACCATTCGATTCGGCGACCCCGAAAATGTGGCACCATTCGATTCGGCGACCCCGAAAATGTGGGTAAGTGGTCTTGGAATTATGCTTCTATCTCTCTTAGAATTCGAGATATGTGGAAAAAGGTGTCCAAAATGGTGGCCATATTGGAATCCAAGATGGCGGCTCTCAGGAAGTAAATGTACTTTCATCGGGGCTCCTGTCCTGGAAATGACAGGTATTGGTCCAAACTACGACTATGCCAGATTGGTGCTTTTATCACAAAATGAAGGATTTGGCCATTTTCCCGGTCTTAGCCTCCCTACAACTGTGCTATGGTTCGGGTTCGGAACTACATGTAAATCGTTGGCATACAAAGGCTGACGTGGACAACTTTTTTGAAAAAGCCACTTTCCTTGAAGCTATCGTGTGGCATTATGCAAATTACCCCCAGGCTTTCAAATTTCGCTGCCACACAAAACATTTCATTAATTTTCGCTTGTTTGTTTATGACGAATGGCATGATCCCGACGAAAAAAATCATCAAAATGCTATCGACGCATATGGTTGATTTTTAATGTAAAACTCGCATGATTTGATCAAATTGCATTGTTTGCCTTTGAAACGATCTATAAAATCTCTGTTACAAGGCATTGTATTGCGAGAGACATCGAGGAAGAACTTCAAATGCGTAAAAAACGCATTCAAAGAGATTTCAAATCCGTTGTAAAAACAATATGCATTTCATAACTGCCATTGTGTGAAAATACGGTATTCATTGAGGGCGGATCAAAGTGAACGAATAAGTTTAAATACGAAATTAAATCGATATTATACACATAAATGCAAAAAATCACCACGTGGTAATTTTATATTATTCTATATGAAACTATGCAGGGATTATTTCCTGATTATATTACGGTGAGATCGAACGAAAGCGGACGCAATGAATCCTCGTTGGTGGCAAACAACGCGTAGGGATCTACGCATGAATTACGTGTGGGTGTTCCAGGACCCGGCAGAAAAACCCTCGGCGAATATCTCACTGCTGTCGGCATTGGTACCGTTGAATTTTTGCATGACGTCATTACCATCAAGGAACTGTCTGTTTTCAAGGTAGTGACGTAGACATTAATGGTTGGTTACCAAGCTGATCTTTGTTTTGATCCCGGATAAACCCTCAAAACGATCAGCCAGAGGACTGATGTTTGAAGTCGTCGGATTTTAACATTCTGGATTTGAACATCAATGGATACATGACGTCACTAGATTAACCATCGACTGTTTACGTTCACGTGAACGACCTCCCGCCAGACAGAATCAGGTTCAAGGGCAGTCGCCGTCCCTATAGCGAGTTTTTGGAATCTAATCTATTCTAGTTTGCACAGGAAAATGCACGAACTTTTGAGGAAACCGTCAAAGCCACACTTTCACGAAATACATCGCGCATTAAAGCGGACTATTGGCACCGAGTCAAAGATTCCACAGAACAGTTACCGGCGCGGCCGCCGCAATGCATTTACCAGTTGTTGTTACGAATAAAACGGGCTGTTTTATTATTTTTGGTTCATTTTGGACGGACGCGAACAATCCGCTTTAAGACAACCCATCAACATGTTACGCCAGTGGATATTAATGTTGCTGAAACATTGCATGTGTTAAGAATGGATCACGGAGGAAGGAGATCTGTTCGTGTTTTTAGAAGTTATCAGACGTTGATTTTTTGCGGAAATAGCCGCCCATAGAGATCGACCCTGACACGCCAACGATGCCTTATTACATAGTACAACCCCTGGGCCATCTTTGCATGGTTACGCTCCCTTGGACGGTCGAACCCCAGCGCTCGGAGAACCGGAAGCTCAACTGGAGAGGCTCAAAGCTCTTTCTAGCCGGAAAAACAGGCGGAGGATGGCGGTCTGAAGAGGGTGAGTGCGATGACGGGGACAACTAGCCAGCAATGAGCCTTCCGCAGGATGTCATGAACAGAATTGTCCAGAAGAGCTACTCCCGACACGTTTGACTGCTCAATTTCACATTTACATTGTATACAATAGTTGATATGCATGCATTGGTGTAAAAAGAATCGTTTCAGAACCGGGCACTTTAGCTTTTCAGGGTCGGGAGGGAGGTTTTTATTTTTATTTTTAGTAGCTTTTATCTGAAAAGATAGGTCAAAAACAAATTTAAAAAAATTAAACTTTCAAATTTTAGAGTAGGCAATTTTTTAATGGAAAATGCATTACAAAAAAAAACAGGGGTCTTGGCATTTTTCAGGTCGGGAGGGCATGCTAAACAAGTATTTTTTTATGTGGCCTAATCATCTGTGTCTACTTGTCCAAAAATTTATTAACTCCCTGGTAGTAAAAATATGTTATTGTGTTTTTCATATCGTTCTGGCCCGAGGCTGCAATCACATAGAGCTACACGGAACACGGACACGCCGGTTAACAATGGCTTCACAAAGGGCTCGCGACCGTGTAACGTGTAGCTCTATGTGATTGCAGCCTAATACCCCCATCACACTGAGCTGGTTCTCAGTACGTTCTTGAAAATTTTGCCGAACGGGCTCAAACTGTGTGCGAACGTAGTTGACGTAGTGGCAACTTTTTACAGTCTTTTTACGAACTTCATGGACGGGAAGGGTGCTCCAGTACATCAAAGCATTATCTGGCGAAGGGTTACACGTTCTAGCCCGTTTTACGATTTTTTAGGACGGGGCAGGACGTTTTGAGAACTACTCCAGTGTGATGGGGGTATAAGGTAGTTGAACTCAGGAATGCGACAAGATCACATTTACCAAAAGACAGTGGTGTTGCACAACACTAGATTATCCGTCGGTTTGGCGTAATCAATAGGGAGGTTTCGAAATCAAACGATAAACATAAACTTTACGACAACGTTATTTTTCATACTACACATTAACCAGATTTTTTATTGCATTTTCGGTACAAAAATAACGTTGTCGTTAACGTTTACGTTTGTCGTTTGATTTCGAAACCACACTAATAGCTCTTTCACGGTGTCAGCTAAAAGCCAGTCAGACATGACACTGCCTGCCGAGGGTTGTGCAACATTCTTATTTGTGATCACACCAATTTAAAAAGTTTAGTGACAAGAGGTCAGCCAGGTACCTTTGGGCAGATCTATCTGAAAAACACCATCCCCATCTGAAAAACACTATACTGCAATACTGCAGGGTTCGCGAACGTTTTGTGTTGTGTGGTGATAATACAGAGAGCTAGCTTTCTAGTGATAGACTAGCTTTACAGTTCCTTTTAACCTGTCCATTAAGTGTTAATGTCTAAAACCTTTATTCCTTTCCAATCTCCGGTATAACCTTTTGACATAATATCATCTGTTGAAAGACTGCCATCCTTTTGTGCGAGAAGAAATTAAAAAGGGAAAACCCTATAAAAGAAGAAAATGATGACGATAATGTTCGAGACCTGAATTGAACCAGGAAGAGACCTCGATAAGCCAGTTTTATACGCGTACAATACATGTGAGATGTAACTCGAGTACATGCGTCAGGGGTATGTACAAGATATACAGAACCCCCTCCGATTGTATGAAAATCCAGGGTGAAAAAATGTTGTGACGGTGATATGACGCACTTCCGCCGGAAGCGTAAGTTCGGTGAGTGTCGACAAGAATCGCTAAGGTGAAGGGTACAAACTACGTCAATCAACAACGTTGACTACAGGGTGTGTCAAAGATATATAACTTGGCACCTTCCTATCTTTCCCACCATCACAGTTTTTCGGGCGTGAAATAATAAGGGGCCATCTCAAAATTGTTTTGATGCCAAAAAGACGAAGTGACTTCGTCTGGGGGGAGAGGGTTCTCGATTTGGGGAAGCCCACTTCATCTTTTTTTGAAAAAATTGGCATGGATCACTCTTTTTTACAGGAGAATGACTTTTTTAAATAATATTATGCAGTCTTTAGAAAGGAACAAGGTTCTGGCTACATGGGCCTACTATGGACTGTATGAGTCAGAGCTATACATGGATGAAGCCAACGTCAAGTGCCCACTTCATCGCTTCAAGGGGGAGGGGGGTCAGGGAAAACGTGAAGTCACTTCGTCTTTTTTGGCATCAATGTAACTTTGAGACGGCCCCTAACAGGTTTCTAAGGTGAAAGACATAGCTTCCTACCGGACTCCAAATTTTGTTCACAATTTTTTCCAGTTTATTGGCCAAAATCTATCTGGGCCAGACAGTCACATACATGAATCATTGGCGTACCCGTGCCTCCATCATACCAAACTTAACTCCTTTTAATTCCTTGTGGACCTGAACAATGACCTCAAACATCCTGGGTAGTAAAGGGAGCACTAGGCGCATCATCACTCCGGGATAGTAAGGAGGTAACCCGCCATCCCTTCGCAACAAGTCGTTCAGCGTATACCATCTATTTATCGCCTGTTCTGCAGGAGGTCTAACACGCGAGTGTATCTATGAAGAGATTTGGCCAGATATGTTTTCGATCCTAAGCCTTCAGATAATTCAGTATCAATAGTTCAATATGTGACTGATTCATGTAAGTTCAGGATTCTGACGCCAGTGCAAAATTTGGTGTAATATCTGTGAGTGTTTCTGTGCTTAGCATTGACTGTCTGTGTCCCATTTGCCAAGTCGCGGCTTATTCCGTCGATCCTTTGTAAGGGAACACTTGGAGATGAGGAATAACTGTAGACGTTAATAAGATACATGTACATGTATATGTAGCCATAATGCAATGGAAATGTTTGTTAGTAGTTTGTTTTTGTTGTATTCATCACGTTAGTTGATTCGTGCGATTTTTGTCAGAAAATACTCAAACTTCTCATCAAATGAGTTTTTTTCTTCTTTACTTTGTTTATGAACATCATCCCTGCGGATCAATCACATTGGAGGTTTCGAAATCAAACGACAAACCAACCCTTTACGACAACGTTATTTTTCATACTTCACATTAACCAGATTATGCATTGCATTTTCGGTACAAAAATAAAGTTGTCGTTAACGTTTACGTTTATCGTTTGATTTCGAAACCTCCCTATTGTTATATCCTAGACAAATGCCAACCGTAAAGCACAAATTTTTCGTCCAATTTTCTGAGCATATTTTTGAGTAGGCCTGTGCACAATTATGCATCAAATAGCCTACTTCTGGAGAATTTTTTGCACTGCCAGGAAATTTCATGTACATGTACGTACATGTAATGTACAATGTAGGCTACATTGTACATGTACACGTTTACTACATGTATAGGTGCTGGTCAGGAGAAGAACAGATGTCTTCATCTTCTCCGATTGCACTCAATAAACACGAGCTGGCCACGGATGACCCTTGAGACAGACGAGAGAATGGATGGTGCCCAGTGGTCGCCGGGATCCTCTCTCTGGTGCTCTCCACTCAGACAGATTGCCGAGTACATGAGTACATCTCTTCACCCTCTCATCACTTGGTCGGCAATTCTCGACTGTACGTCGATATAAATCAGAAGGCTCGGCTTTGAGGAAAGCGACTGTGTACTGTGTGGTTGACTGAATCGCACAGGAGAAGGATGCTGCGCTATCATGTTCTCCAGAGTTGCATTCGGTGCATGAAAAAAGCAGGCGCGGATCTAAGGGGGGGGGGCGCACCCGGCGCACACCCCCTTTCGGCCAACAAATCTGTAAAATTGACCGTGAAATTCTGAAATTTGGAGGAAATCATTGAAATTCACCGCAGATTTCAATGTTTCTAGCACAGTGCGCCCCCTCTTTCCCAAAATCCTGGATCCGGCCCTGAAAAGCGCCACATCAGGGTTATATCTAGGATTGCAGAAGGGCATGGTGTAAACTTTGTGAAAAGGGCACTTCAACCTAGAAAAGGGCACTTTTCATCCGCGACATTTCTACTAACGGAATTTGAGAAACTTTCCACTTAAAAAAAAGGTCCCTATAACTCTAGTCAACATAGACTGGTTCCCGGTCCCAACATAGCTCAAGGATAAGGGAGCGGTATTGCCTTATGTAACGACGCAGTTGATTGGCTAGCTCTTTTTGAATTTGAATTTGTAACATCGCAGTTGATTGGTTAGCTATTTTGGGATGTGAGGTAAGTAAGCTATTTCTCAGTACTGAGGAGAACCTTCTGCGACGTCATAACGCCATACCGGTCCCTTTCTCCGTGAGCTATGTTGGGACCGGGTACCAGCTGAGTCAACAGTCAACAGCCAATTAAACCAGTGACTAAGGTGATATGACCAAAAGGGACCATAACAAAGGGATTTGGGGGCCCGGCGCCCTGGGCGGGGGGAATGGCGCAGTGGCGCCCCTTTTAGGGCACGGTGCAGCGCCTCTCTAGTGGCCTCAACCCTGCACACTTGACGAAATTTCCTATGAGGTACTAAAGTGTATCTAAATCATGAGTGCCAAATTAATCACCACCATGGCCCATCAGGTAATACTGTGGAGCAACTAGCCGGCAATCAGCAAACGACTCACAGATATACCATGGGACGTTTCCACAGTCATGTAGACAGGTGTAATAGAATCTAATGTCCCCCGATAGTGATGTCCCCCAACAATACATTTACGGATTAACCGTTGAATAGGACTCCAGAGAGACCAAGACCCTTAAACCTGTGACAAACAATGTACATCAGAAAGACGGGGAGATTAGATTCTATCACACCTGGTTACTTGATAGGCTGGTGATATTTACCCGGCAGCCGGGTACGCAGTGGTGAAAAGACGTCTTGTTTGCCCAGCCGCCGGTTACGCACTGAGTAAAATATGTCTTGCTTGCCCGGCTGCCGTTTAGGCAATGAGGGAATCCGTCTTGCTTACCCGGCTGCCGGTCACGGAGTGACAGCTTTTGTCGTTATTTTAACGGCAATTGCCGGGTAAAGAACGCATAAAATTTTCCTTCGGTAACCGGCTGCGGGTCAATATAAACATGGAACGTAAAACTGGCGCATGTGGCTTGCCGGGTGTAAAAGTAATAATATTCCTTATCATGGCATTAGTTACTTATTCGTTAGACACATTCTGGCTGACTTTGGGAATCTGATGGGAA
>NMRB01000377.1:169611-186365 GCA_002633025.1 Notospermus geniculatus | reverse complement strand
TTGAGTGCCTGGAACGAATGGCAAGAACTGGGAAAACCATTTTACAAAATCATCTGTAACTTTGCTTTAAATGGGAATTTTAGCATTCCGAAAATTTTCATGTGTCCAGAAACAGACTGGCTTCAAAACAGTGCCAGTTTCAACCCGAACAAGTGAGTATTAAAAAAACATGATATTTTGGCCAAGTTTCAAACTTTTGCCAAAAACACAGTTGTGTAATGATTTCAAGTTTTATGGTGTTAAAAGGTGTCCTAGTGGCCCTAGATTATGCGCATGAAAAGAAAACCTGGCTATGAAAAATATTCATTGAGATATGCCGGAAAATTAGCTGGGCATTTATTATTGACTAAGGGTGTACATGTATATACATGTACATGTACATGTATGTTTGATATTTGTCAGCTAGATGAACACAGCAAATTTTGCCAAAATTGGGATGGCAAGACAAAAAAGATTTCTCCGATTCGCCATACGCAGTGGAACCTCTCTGAACGGACACCTCTGCCAGGAGGACACCTCTCTATTAAGGACACCAAAGTTCAGTCCAAACTGATCATTTCTATTCATTTTGACCACTGTAATCAGGACACCTCTCAATTAAGGACAACATCTGTCAGTCCCGAAGGTGTCCTTAATAAAGAGGTAATAAATACAAAGAAGACCTCTCTGGCTTACGAACACCTCTATCATGGGAACCCTCTCTCATGAGGACACGTACTCGCAATTTCAACTGTTCAAGATTGATCGACAGGTCAAAGGTCAGCATATCTAAATAATTTCACCTTTGTAATCAGGACACGCGTCTGCTGTCTGATTTTCCGGAGACGTTCGATTTGATTAGGCCACACTTTTTTATTTTTAGGATTACGGATTTTTTTTCAAAGCAAGCAATGTCGGAGGATGGAATAAAAAATAAAAAATAAAATTGTCTTTAACAGGTTCTGCCAAAATATTCTGCACTTCAGAAAGGACGAAAGGGAAAATTTCATATCTCTATATAGACCACAGTAATGTCTGCTTGGAGACACAAGGCCACGCAATGGCGCATTCGCCTTAGGCGAAACGATGAAGTGACGCGGGCTGTTTGTTTCGCTCGAAAACAGTAAAATTTCATGTTTTTATTATTCCCGACCCTCGACTTAAAGCGGACTATTCGCGCCGAGTCAAAGATTCCACAGAACAGTTTCCGGAGCGGCCGCCGCAATGCATTTACCAGTTGTTGTTACGAATAAAACGGGTTGTTTTATTATTTTTGGTTCACTTTGGACAGACGCGAACAACCCGCTTTATAAGGACTGCATTAATATTCTCAACTTCGGCGGGAAAATAAAATTTAAAAAAATGTCCAAAAATCAAATTTTATTTTTTTCCATTTTGCCAAAATTAACGTCGGGCGGGTCCGTAATCCTAAATATTAAAAAAAATGTGGCCTTATTTAACCGGTGCCACTACGATGGTTGCATGGCAAGAAGGTGAGCCGGATTCACGACCCGCGGTCTCAATTAGCATCCATTTTATCCCAACTGGGCGACGGAGCAACCGCGACAAGTGCAGCTTGTTAATCGGTGTTAATCATGGTGGGGGACGAATGCTTTCTCATCACGAAAGATTCCATCCACCGTGATATTTTTTCGACACAATGCAACCATAATGGTCATTTCACCTCAAGGATGCGCAATGTGACGGGCACACCAATGTAAAATGCTAGAAAATGTACGAAGATTCCCCGTCAACTTGGAGTGAATCATTGCGATTCTCCCCTGGCGATTCTAAACTAATAACTACACCGGATCGATACCGGATGGATACGGATCAAATTTCAAGACGCCGCTGATTGGTTGTCGCCGAGTTGATTTTACTTCCACTAATGGATTCACGGGGTTTGCTCTACGGCTTAGTTCTCGCGGGAATTCAAGCTGAAAGGCAAAAGGAAGTCGGGATTTTGCAACATTCACAATATTAGACTTCTGTCAGTTGATATGGTTTGGTATGACATCATGTGGCCGAAGGGCACTCAGCAGACGATAAAAAGCACCAACTCGTCCCCAAAGATCCAAAACGACATCGTGTTTTCATCAAACGTTTTGAGTCAGAAAATCCACGGGGGTCGAGATTGAAAAATAACTTACTCTTTTCAGCCCGCCGAAATGCTTGAAAGCATTTGAAAGTCCACTTGCCTTTCATATCAAGATGGGCAGCTCAACGGAAGGATAAACGTACACGTATGTACAGTCATGGAAAAAAGTAAATGGACAGTGCTTTTGTCTTCTGTTGCAGAGGTATGCACAGTATGGGCTTCAGCTGGCCCTACAACATCTCTTCTGTGTGTCAAAAAGAAAACTTCACGGAAAAAAGGTCATTATCATGAAAATATCACTATTTCAAAATATCATAAATAGAGGATTTAAAAATATCATTTTTTTCCACAAAAAATGACTTTGCCAATAATCTGTCGAAAATTTTAAGATCTGGCGAAGACATTGTTTTAAAATCTTTGCTTATGTACTTCAATGATATTAGTGAGATTACATGTATCAAAAATATCGAAAATCTCAAATTTCCGATTTTTCATGAGAATTTAGGTGCTAACCCGTTATTTAAATGAATATGAAAAACCCAGATATTACCCTCCATCACTTTTTCTTTACAATGAGCTGAAAACATCATGTTTTTATGCATATTTCTTTGAATATCATGGAACAGGGCAAATATTTTATTTTTTTGTTTCTTCACCATGAATCTCAGAATTCTTCACCGATTCATGATAAAATTGATTTCCATGAAGAATTTCATCAAGACTTCAAAATTCACATCTTTAATGATATTTTGAAATGGTGATTTCATGATTTTTTTCATTTTTTCCGTGAAATTTTCTGCGGGACAGATACATGAGATGTTGGAGGGCCAGGTCCCCCCCCCCAATATACGTACTTCATGAATAGGGTACAAAAACCACTCTCCATTTACATTTTTCCACGAGTGTGCATTTTGCGGAAGAGAAAAAGCTGAGTTCGCAAAATAACTAAGTCAATAAATGCTGAGATCTTGAAAAAATGTTCAAATATACCGCAGCGGCAAACATAGGAGTATCAATTTTTCAATAGTCATTCAAAACGCACCCTGTTTCCTTTCATCTGTAATAAAGTGTAAATATAGACGCGTAATCACGACAAAAGCAAAAAGTACGAAGTTGTGGATCAGTTGATACAACAACTTATATAGTATTGCCCAAGGCCTTTTATTGATCAAGTTTTGCATGTTTATTACGACTTGTGAATGGCTTGGCTTTCAGGAGGGGCATCCCCGCCGCCTACGGGTAGGATTACACAGGATAAATGGTTACCTTCAATGAAATAAGCAGACGATAATTGATAGGATCTGAGCGCATGTTTCTTATCGATTTTTCCGAATCGATTTGGTAGGTGTAGTTCTCCGGTAACAATGGCGGCGCTCCTGTATCTATTTTGGTTCCGTGACGTCATAGGGGTGCATTCACAGCCCGAGGGCATGCATGTTTACCATCCATTTATCTATCCCTGCATACATTTACTGCCTTGGGCGGTGACACTGGATTGAAATGGAAATGTAGAAGAACCGCAAAATAACCATTGTAATTTAATAGTTGAAACATTAAACACCTACATCATAGCAATTGACACTGGGATTGGTTTCTGGAACGGCATTTCAATAAAAAAATGTCCACTACGTGTACATGTATGTACTGCATGTTATGTCAGACGTGTTTATGGACATCTTGAGAATCTCAGGTCATTTAGGTCGTACCCTCCCTCAATACCTTCGTCTTTTGAACCCAAGTGGTACGCACTCGTTATCTAGATAATCCGTGAGAATCATTTCGACGCAAAGTTAATAGGAGCATTCAGCCGCGCGTATTGCCAAAAAATGACAGCAAAGTTCTAGCGGACCAATACACAGGAAAATCCACGTGATTGGTGCTCGATCAAGAATGAATGGGTCCGCGATATGCATTGAATTGGGCCGTAGTGACACCTATTGGTCAACTCGCTGACAGCTCCTATTCAGGAACAGTAAAAAATTCAGCGAGTTTGTCAGTGAATCGAGAAATTTTTACAGCCGCCGTTTTGGGGAATGACCAAGAGTCCAGTGCTCCGCTGGTTCCCCACTGAAATGGCACGGATATCGCCAGGGTCTGAACCAAGCGCGAGAAGGGGAGCCGGTTGTGAAGACCCTGGGTGCGAGGATGGTTTATGGAAGGCCGGTGGCACAAGTCGCGGAGGGGTGATACTTTGATGGTTCGACGGCAAAGAATACAGGAACCGCGCGTTAGTTTTTGGGATCAGGCCAAAGGCCACTTTCCAAGATGGCTGCCTGGCGCCCATTTTTAAGCCCGGTTGGGCTGAATATCATCACACCACGTAAAAACACTTTAGGTAAAAAAAACACCGAATGGCAAAATTTTGAACTGACCTCTGTGACCTCGAAAACTGGGTCAAATCAAAAACCCACTTATGTCATGTATTCTTATAGATGTATACACGTACCTACATGTAAATGTTTGAAAATGATCGAGCAATTAGTTTAGGCGTTATTGCCCCTTTTGTGTTTTCGGTTTTGGCCACCTGGTGGCCAAACCAAGAATCATATCGGACCGAAAGTTTGCGTCATAGGTCATCTGACCCAGCGGTTACAAAACGTGACCTGCTAAAGGCCCGTTTCCACCTGAGCGTTTTACGCCGCGTTTTGACGCTTCGCCCATTGTTTGAAAGCAGAGCGGCGGAAAATAACAAAAGATTTGACGCATCACGCGGCGTAAAACGCTCTAGTGGAAACGGGCCTTAAAGCCCCGTTTCCACTAGAGCGGATTCCGCCGCGTCTTGCGGCGAGCGGAGCGGTTTTCACAGGCATTGGGATAATCAATAGGCCACTGTATTGTTAAATCATCGAAGGACTATCCAAAGCCCTGTGAAAACCGCACCGCTCGGCGGAAACCGCCGCGGAATCCGCTATAGTGGAAACGGGCCTTAACGGACGGCCACAAGCAACCGGCGGAGAGCGCACCACGGTATTAGAGCTCACCAGGTCATGCAGATGAGCTAAAAAGATTGCCTGCCCGGATTCACATGAGACATGTTTTTAGATATATCAATAAATACATCAATACCGCTTCCATCAGAACCCGTGAACTGATAAATAGTGCACGACTATCCGTTGCAGGCCTGGAAGCATATATGAAATCCACTCGCTGTATGGCAGCACTTCACTGTTGATGACTTTTCCTAGAACGACAGCCGGCGGGCCAAAGCCTACAATTGAATGAAAAACTGAAGTACTTTCACGCGGCAGTAATCAAACCTCTTCAACCGACTCTCCACTCGAAGCCCCCTGTTGCTGCAGACAGCGCAAAGGCCTTGACACAAACAGCCAGTATAGGCCTATTTGTCCAACGCTCAGCACTCCGTCGAGTGGCGTTGAACCATTTTGTATGGGAACCTTCGGCCCCATTTCAAAATGAACATGGAAAAACATGCCTCTTGAGACATTTACCTTTCTCGCTCTACCTGTAACCGAGTGTACATGTATGTACGTTGGCCAAAACCGTCTCAAGGATTTCAAAGGGTCGGCGATCAGGCGCGGATCCGGGGGGGACACCCGGCCGTGCCCCCACCCCCTATTTTTCGGTCACCCTCAGCGCCTTCTAACGGCAAGCGCCCTTATAAATACCGGGGTGCGCCGGCAGGCTGTTCATTCGGTATTTCGCGCCCGTGCGGAGCTGTCTCAGCTTGGAACCTTGCTTGCAGTGCTTTGTCCGCTTTCGCTCTGCTTTTACGCTGTATTTTTCGGTGACCAACGTTAGAAAAATTGCCCTTTTTCAAAGTGCCACAGAATTGCCTTGTAATTTGTCCCTCAGATGCTGGGAAATCGCTCCAACGGCCTTCTAGATTTCTAGTTTCTGGAGGAACCCCTGCCCCTCCCCCGCCGTGGCTTTGCGCCTTCGGCGCTCGCCTTTATCGGGCCGGCTGTGGCCTTCTGTGCCCCCTCCCTTTACCAGANNNGGACATGTGACGTCATTTCCGATGGCACCATTCGATTCGGCGACCCCGAAAATGTGGGTATAGGTCTTGGAATTATGCTTCTACATGTATCTCTATTAGAATTTGAGATATTTGGAAAAAGGTGTCCAAAATGGCGGCCATATTGGAATCCAAGATGCCGGCTCTCAGGGGCGATTTTGTCGGGGCTCCCGTCCTTAAATCAAAAGATATGGTGAAATCTACATCTGTGCCAAATTTGGTGCATTTATCACAAAATGAACGATGGGTCGGCTTAGCCAACCTACCATACATACATTAATGATTTGCCAAGGAAGCAGTTCGTTATGTAGGCCTACCACAACGGATAATTCGCAGAAATGGCTACGGACCTGAGGCAAAAGCACTCAGACTATCTTCGGCACAACAGATTTTGGTAAGTTCCGCGAATCAGCTCGAATTGTTTGCGCTGGTGGACTGAAGAGCTTGTAATGTTTAATTGGCTCATGGATCAATATCAAACATGTCAAATGGCGGACTGAATCCATAATTACTGCTTAAAATTTCGCAATTAGCTCTGAGATCTAGCGAGCTTGATGAAATTAACGCTTGCAATGCTATTTTATAAATATCGCTCATATTCATCGAAGAAAATAGATTTTTGAAGAACATATCAGATAAATTCAAAACGTCATTGAAGTAACTCGATGAAAACGTATGTTTTTAAGATTGTTGGTGAATTTGAATTGTCCTTCATGATATATTACTGTCCAGTAACAAGTTTCTAGTTGCACTAGCAGGTATGCATGTTGATTCCCACCTGAGTGCAAAACATGGGGCCGTATTCTACCTTTAGCTAATAGGGAGGTTTAGAAACCAAACGGTAAAAGTAAACGTTAACGTTAACGACAACGTTATTTTTGTATCGAAAATACAATATAAAATCTGGTTAATGTGTAGTATGAAAAATAACGTTGTCGTAAAGTTTACGTTTATCGTTTGATTTCTATACCTCCCTATTGTTTGCGGGGCAGAAAAGGAAACTTAAAGTGGACCTTAGAGTTAAGGAGGGTTCTAGAATAGTCGGGTCTGACTCAATATATGAAAAAAACTGCCGAATCTGGAACAAATTGCAACAAATGGTTTTTTGACGGTTTCTTGTAGTTTAGACATTGGACAACAACATATCAAAAATCGCACAAAATCGCTTTGGATGGCCCGCGGGCAGTGATGATTGTGATACTAGTACTGGAGGTTCGTGACCTCTTTGGCAGTGGTGGATTGAGGCAAGTTTGTACAAGACGTATCATGAAGGAAGGGTTTCTTCAGGTTTTGGTTATTATTGTAACGCCCTACATGTGAAAGCAAATGTCCAGCACGGAGTATCCTGAGAACATCAGGGATTCTTAGCGCTGGCTCCCTTCGTCACCGCACACAAACAGTGCGCGGTGACGAAGGGAGCCAGCGCTAAGAAGCCCTGATGTTCTCAGGTTTGTGTGCGGTAACAAAGGGAGCCAGCGCTAAGAAGCCCTGATGTTAACAGGTTTGTGCGCCGTAACGAAGGAAGCCAGCGCTAAGAAGCCCTGATGTTCTCAGGTTTGTGTGCGGTGACGAAGGGAGCCAGCGCTAAGAACCCCTGATGTTCTCAGGTTTGTGTGCGGTAACGAAGGGAGCCAGCGCTGAGAAGCCCTGATGTTCTCAGGAGAGCAGGGGTGACTTCTGATGTGAACTTGAGGCCAATCAATAACTCCACTGCCGCCAATTCTTCCAGCACACCTCCCGCCATCTTCAGATGAGCCAGTCGCGCTTAAAAAGCGTGTCGAGATGCAGAAAGTAAACATCGCACCAAATCATAATGCTCTCAAGCCCACTCCGAATACACTGAAGAGGCGATGGATATAAAGACTCAATAGCAAATAGGTCTGAATCAGTCAGAGGGCATCCGCTCTAGTTTTTGCAAATCTGGACCAATCAGATGCAAGGACATGGCAGAGCCACGGGTAAGAGGACTTTCGAAAATCGCGCCATTATTTGCACTTCAAAAGAAAAGAATGCAGTTGGCAAACTTGACGCGCGCGACGATTGTCATGGATAAAAGACTCTTCAAATGAAGATTCAATACAAGTTTGAAACATGTATAAGGGACCATCTCAAAAATACCTTGAAGCCAAGGAAGTGTAATTTTTTTCACTGGGGAGGGTGTGGCTAACTTCATGGTCACCATTTCACTTCTTGAAAAAAAATTGGCTTCATGGAATTTCTAAAAAAATACAATTACATCTTCCTTCAAAATAGAGAAATAATGAAAAAAAAAACTACATTAATAGTCCATTTCTTCTTACCCAACATCTTTAATGACTTGTGTAATACCACCCATGAGTGAAGCCAATTAGGTGCCGAAATTTCACTTCTAAGGGGGGGGGGTCAAGACAGAAGTGAAAAAATTACACTTCTTTGGCTTCAAGGTATTTTTGAGACGGTCCCTAAGGGACTTTGGTGCGAACGATTTTAATGTAGGTTACGCTGTTCATTATTAGACGATATTGTACATTATCCGAAAGATCGCTCCCCACCTGGTATCATTGGTAATTTCCTGTACACAACAAGGCCAAGGACTTTATTTACGACACTGCAGCCGTCTCGACTTTCTTCAAATCCAGCTGTTCTAAAACGTTAAAAGACTCGTGAGTGGGTCTGGGTCTAGGTATATGATGAACTCCATAAAAGTCACCAGTTTTACCTGTAAATGCACCACTTACAAAAAGAAAATTAGTTGCGTGTTGCGTGACCTGACGTGTTAAAGGTACTGTCACGCTGAAGTAGTTATCAAAACGTCCTATCCCGTCCTAAAAAAAATCGTAAAACGGGCTAGAACGTGTAAGTTGGCCAAATAATGCCTCAAAGTCCTGGAGCATCCTTCCCGTCCGAGCCATAAAGTTCGTAAAAAGACTGTAAAAAGTTGCCACTTCGTCCACTCCGTTCGCATACAGTTTGAGTCCTTTCGGCAACATTTTCAAGAACGTGTTGAGAACCAGGGGCCATATGCATAAAACTACTTAAGTATGAAAATCCCAAGGGATTCCCTCAAACCACCACTAAAGTGGAAATCTTAACTTAAGGGAGATGCAGAAAGCTACTTTGGAATAGTGAAAGCCTCAAAATCACCCTTAACTCTAAGTGTGGTGACAGTTCCCTTAACTGACTCCTTAACTTCACAGTTGTGGCAGGCACAGGTTGGAATATGCTATCCATGCTGTTTTTTAATGCATGCTAGCCAAATAGGCCCGGGAAATTATGTGCTAGGCTAGGGTGGGATAACATTGAACTGTGCCAAGGATTTTGATTTGACAGACCATGTATCCTCTTTCTGTCCTACCAATTTGGTTACCTCTTTTTTGTTTTCCACCGTTAATAGCCATTTTACACAGTTCCAAACATACTAAAATGTGCATTACAACATTGCCTGCAGTCATGTTCATGTACATGCAGCCTACATTTGTTAAGTATAACACTCAAGAAATCTGGGAAACCCCTTGAATACTGAAATTTCATTGGCTGACACCACAATTCCTGGAAATACTTTAGTTAAGGCTTGCCCTTAGCTGAGTATGCCCTTAGTTTGTTTTATGCATACACCTTAAGTATGGCACTTGGTAAAGTGAAATCCTTAGACTTTAAGGGTAAGTTTTACACTTAACTTAAGGAAGTTTTATGCATATGGCCCCTGCTCAGTGTTATGGAGGGGGGGGGGGCATTGAGAACCAGCTCAGTGTGATGGAGGGGGCACTGAGAACCAGCTCAGTGTGATGGAGGGGGCATAAGGGTTGGTGTACACTCTGGCAACACTTGTCGAAAATTAAGAATTGCAACAGCATGGGAAATGTTGTCAGGTGTGCACATGGGAGTCTATCAACATGTGGTTCAAAATATTGGTAAAAAGGGAAAAGAATTGGCAAGTGTACAGGGTCAAAAGATCGTGTTGCTCAGGGATGTTGTTAATGTTGGGAAAACGTTGAGTGAAAAGCTGCGTGTGTGTACGTACATGTACATTTGTACATGTACATGTAGTACACGTACAGGTACACTGCCAACATCTTTCCAACATTCCTGAGCAACACGATCTTTTGACCCTCTGTATACTGACCAACAAATTATAGCAACATTTGGCCAACCTGTCGGAAAACTCTTTTCGCCAACACACTTATTAACAGCATTGTCAAATAAGGTGTTGTTCTGATTATTTTCAATTTAGGTGACGGTGGCAAAAAACGGCAGAGTGCCCCACCACTGCTGGGCCCAATCTGCAGGGGGCTAGGCCGAGGGACAGCTGCCCCAGTGCAAGGCCAAATTCAACTTAATATGTTCAGAAATCACCTCCCTACCATGCACCTGACCTTCCGATCAGCTGCCAAACGTTGAAGTGGATCAGCAGTGCATCCGCGACACTTCTAAAAATGGAAGAGCGAAATGGCTCTAAAAGAGCTAACTGCTCTTTTGAAAGAGCGAAAAAATACTAGAGCTAATTTTCAATGAGGCGATTCACACCATTCTTGTCATATAAAATATTAGCGATATCTTCAAGACAGGAAACTCAAAGTATTTCATGCCAGAGAACCAATAAAGGAAAACAAGAAACTTCAATTTTCCAGGTCAGGGCCAGTCAAAATTTCACTCTTTCGAGGATGTCGCTCTTTCAAAAGAGCAGTCCCTAACTTAGCTCTTTTAGAGGCAACTTCGCTCTTTCGTTTTTAGAGCAGACGCAAATTCGCCAAAAATGGCGAGCTGCATACATGTAGGTCCATGATTGCTTTACATACTGTCGCAGAATCGGTCCATGTCCATCATAATCTTTGTGGCTGATCGGGAGTGATTGCCATTGATCCCCATACGAGACAGATCGATCATCGGTTCTTTACCAAGGATGGTTGGGTGACCACAGGCTCCTCTACCAGGAATCAATACCTCTACAGTGGAGATCCAGAAAAAATCAGACTCGTATTTGACATTTTTTTCTGTGTCCGGGTTTCAGCTGAACCACGCTGTGATTGGTGTACTCTGCGATTACATGTAGAGCCATTTGCAGGATGATGAAACGAACTATGGATTTGGGTGCTTGTACGAATTTCCGAGGAGGACGGGCGAGGTACTACAAAAATCATTTTAGGGTAAGTGGGTGAGATGGAATATTTGAAGAAAACGCTGGCACCTTGATGGTGGCGCAAAATGAAGACGTGCCAGCATAAAGGAATCAAACATAAAGGTTCAACTTACAAATTTAGCATTTTATGAATGTGGACAGTATCCCTTTAAACCTGCATTCTGACTCGACCATATGATAGACAAGAGCCTTCTGCACGTTCAGTGCAAATTTTGTTGAATTCAGACTAGCTGATCTTATGATACAAAAGGGCTGATTTAATGAGAACCCCACGAACGATGAGAGCGCAGGGTCATATGTGTCATACATTTGAATACTAGTAGGCTAACGTACATGTAGGCCTACATTTGCACATGGAACACTAATTGTGCTGAAAATAGCTCTGTTATCCTCAGAAGTGGAATTCAAGGCATCAAGTTGACAGATTCATATACCCCACTACCATATATTAAATTGAAGCTCCTGCCTATTACGTAAAGCCAACATTCAGGAAATGGAATTCAAGGCATCAAGTTGACAGATTCATGTACCCCACTACCTTATAATAAGTTGAAGCTCCTGCCTATTACGTAAAGCTAATTCAGGCAGTGAGAGACATCTGGTGGCAACACATGAAGTGTATCCCTCAGTTACTTCATCTTTCGCAGTAACCTTTGTGTTTGATTCCTTTATGGTGCCAGTCAATCTATACTTTTTCAATACAGACTTGCCGGATCACTGCCCTGGATTTTTCTTCGCCCTCTACAAATCTTTGTGCCATGTGGAAGTGCTATTACGTCCTGGTTCGAAATCATGTACTAGTACTTAAGGCAGGACTTATGGACAGCAAAATCGATGGGGCTGGTGAAAGCCAAATCAACCCGAAGGCTGTGATATACTTTGCAACCGGGTGTGGTCCGAACCAACTCCTGAGGGGCCAAAACGGTAGAGAAAGCAATAGTCAGTCCAGCAATCCTCGGGTGTGGCTCCGTCCATTTGAAGCACCTGTCGAGCTCGAAAAAAATTAGGATGGACCTCACCAAGGAAGACCACCGGCGAACCGTACAAGAAGACCATGGGTGTGGTCATTTGCGCCAAGCAAGATCAGTATCTCAGTTCGTGAGGAGATCTTAAGATAGGATGGAGAGGAGGAGGTGGGTTACATCGGGCCACGTTCTGAGCGGCACTCCTGTGGCTCTCGCGGCACTCTTGAACACGACACCGCCTTCCAGCAGAAACTCGAGATGGGGTGGAGTCGTGAGACCGTCCGAGCTGCGCCAAGGGTGTGGTGCATGCCCATCAAGGTCACGACCCCAGAAGAAAATGTTCCCTACGGGTTTGGTAATACGGAAACCCGCATTTCATTCAGCTGACGAGCTCAACGAAGTGTTCGATTGCACTTTTTGGAGGAGAGGGTGCAGTGAGTATAGTGTCCCACCTTGCCAACCAGAAACCCACTTTTTGGGCTGTGTTATACATACAAGGGATCATTCAGGTATTACATGCGCAGCTAAGGGGGATCAGCTAAGGGGGAGGGGGTTGTCAGCCATGCGTATGGAGAGCGTACATGCGGGAGGGGATCATCTGCTGTGTGTATGCAATTTTGCATATGCACTTTTATAAATTGATGGGAGCCAAAATGTCATCTTGATCAACACTACAATGTGAATCCTAAAAAAACTTTGGGCCGTATTCAAAAAGGGTGGACTGTTTAAGACTTAGACGCGTGTAACTTCGTCAAATGCATGGTGGAACTGTACGCATTTAGTGAAGTTACACGTATCTAAGTCTTAATCTCGCGATGATCAGCCTTTTTACTGCCCATTGTGATTTTTAAGAAAATTGTAGCAAATGGCATTTTTAGGAGCCAATTCAGAAAAAAATTGGCAAATTGCTGCAAACGCTAATGGAGCTGGAGCCCTGATTGTCATTTCACACTTTTTGAATATGCCGTATAAGGACGGGGGAGGGGGTTCTTCATAGATGTGTATGCCATGCGTACGAGGGGGGTCAAAAATGTCCAAAATTTTTTGTACATGTATGTAATACTTGAATGACCCCCAACCAGTTCTGGTTACACTTTCCGTAAGAATTCGTGCTGCTCTTAACTGTCTCGTATTCTTGTACAGAGCAAGAACTGTAGGGAACATTTGTGCCAGTCACATACTATATCCTTTGAAAACGACCGTAAGGGTGGGGCAGAAGGTGAGGTCAACAACACACATTTAGACTCTTCAGGGATGTACTGGGGCGCAAACAACGGAACAGCTGGTCTAAAAGCACCCATCGTGACCTACATCATCTGTAACATGGAGCGGCTGTACACATCTTTTGAATCAGTGGGGGCGACACAAGCCTGGCTGTCCCGGCAAACTTCACACATTCAACATGAAGTGGGTCAAAACCGAGGTGAAGATGACTGTGGAGGTTTTCGAATGAAAAAATATCCGGTTCAACCGTCTGTATCAGGGTATGACGGCAAAGCAGATGGTCTGCCCGCATACGGAACCAAAATTAGGGCACGGAAATTAGTTCTGATTTAATCTTGCATCGGAGCGTTTAGATCAGTGCAATCTTGAACCACATGGACTGAGCCTATTGGTCCACTCAGTGGGTGATGTCAGAAATCTAAGTCCATATTTGTGTTAGGCGTTTATGTAACAGATCCACAGATCTGTTACTAACCAGTTCTGACCTATACATAAACATTGGTGCAGGGCCGTATTTAGCTTTTTGGTCCTGGGGGGCAAAAGCCTCTCGGGGGGAGGGGGCAGAAGACCTCTTTTTGCCGTTTTTTGCCCAAAATCTACATGAAAATCACGTTTTTGGTTGGCCCTGGGGGGCAAGTGCCCCCTAGCCCCCCCCCCCGCCGCTACATACGGCCCTGTGGTGTAACTGTTAAGCTAGGAATCCACTGCTGATTTTCTGCGTTGCGACTTTCTTTGCAACCTGCTACCTGCGATTGAATACGATCGCAAGGAACCGATTGCCGACTGAAATTGACCACATCTTCGCCATTGATGGAAATCACGTCTAGCGAGTCCACTACGGCGATCGAGTGCCCAGATGCAACCGCGCAACCCAGTTGCAAAGCAAGTCGCAACGCAAAATCAGCTTGAAAATCAATGGTGGATTCATAGCTTTAGCGACAGATTGTTGACAACCAGAGATTTCAACAGATGGTCTACACTGGCGACATTTTTTCCAACAGTCTTGAGCAACACGATCATTTGACCCTGTATTTACTGGCCAACAAAGTGTAGCAACATTTGAACAACATCTTTGGACAACTATACTCTTGCTGCCGAGCACTATCCTTTTAGAAATCTCGACCACTAAGGGCCGATTTTTTAAACGATGGCTAAGATAACCATCGGGTTTCATTAACTCTCAGTTGACAAACTGTTTGTTAATCGAAGTGAATTTCGATATTAGGGAGGTTTCGCAAGCGCCCGGTTAGGCCATACGACGACGTTTATCTATTGTTTGGGTATACCCACACAATAGATAAACGTCGTCGTAGGGCCTTAAACGGTAGTATGTAAACATTGAAACGTTTCAAAAGAAACGGGCCAAATGAAACGACCCCAAAAAATGCTAAATCTGAAGTTGCATGGCAGAAACGGTGTAATTTTGTTATTTCCAGTTCATTTTTGGCACTTTCATGGCATAATAGCATTAAAATCTCTCAAAACACACGTCTCCCGTTCAAAACACACGTGTTGTTATTGTTTACATGACACCATGCTTCCCTTTCATTCAATGTTCAAGGTCTCCGATCCCAAATATGGAAGTCGTCGCTTCATAAATTCTCTATGCGATTATTAATACCTTTTATCATATACTTTCTCAAAATGTCACTCGCTATGGTTATTTTCTGTGAGGAATTTGTGTGAGGCCTCAAAACGTCTTCAAAATATATCGTTGTTGATATTGGGCAACGTTTGTAACACAATGTGCATGCAAGTTGTGAATAGATAATAAGCCATCAGCATTCCAACCAATTAGCATACTCCGATCATTCCATTATGGGGGGTGCGAGATTGGCGAGAGGGAAATGTGGCATCGTTCCCCGCAGTGTAGCCTAAATCTGGCTAAGAAATTGCAGAAAAAGCTAAAATGATGATAAAAATCATGAAGTCATCGGGTAATCTACATTCCTTTATTCATACAATGTAAAATAATATAGGTTTTTGGTACTTTTGTTATGATTTTTCGTATTTTTAAAAACATTTTGGGTCGTTTCATTTGGCTCGTTTCTTTTGAAACGTTTCAATGTTTACATACTACCGCCTTAAACCGGGCGCTTACGAAACCTCCCCATTATGAATCGTTGATAGCCAAACATTCTTAGGGCCGTATTCACGGACCGCACTTTAGCCTAAAGTATAGCTTAAGTTAGACTTTCTCTATGCTTGAAGCATTGCGAAAAGTCAGACTTTAATGAAAGTGTGACCCGTGCATACGGCCCTTAAAGTCAAAAGGTTTACTTTGGTTAATTCACAGTTTGTCAGAAAAGCCGATGGTTAAACCGAGGTATCTATCGTTTAAAAAATCGGCCCTAAAAGGTTCAAACGGTGTTACACCTTCAAGAGGTCAGGGTGATTTCTGGTGTGGATTATTGACATCATGACCAGGAAATATTTAGTAACAGGCGTTCACATGCTGCAAGGATAGGCGCATATTGACGGCGAATCTCAATAATGCGGTAGGGGTGTTTTTAAAGTCGACTGACCCGGCCGAATGACGAGTCGTGCAGCGATGGATCAGTCAACTTTAAAAACACCCCTACCGCATTGACATTTGCCGTCAATGCGCGCCTAGCCTCACACTAACACATAACACACGTGGATGTAACTGTTTGAATAACATACTGTGCCGGCGCCTATCTTGAATTCGTAATTTGCAGCAAGGACCCTGATAAAAGGCCATGATAAATCAGGTCTTTTTTTACCACACCCTCAAAGCAAGGCAAAATTAAGTGGAAAATAACATCGGTTTTTTTCCCATACAGCTTAACAATCCTCCCATAGAGAAGACATGAAAAGGGCCCCATTGCCTTTTATTTATATTCCGAGATGGGAATTTTATTGGAACTAAAACTGGCAATCTAGTTATGCAATGCCATTCTCAGCGATGCACTCGGGTGGGGTTCCGGCCACGGCTTATCCCCGACGTCTGCGCGCAATTGGTTACAAGCCGACAACATTCAACCATTTGAGGGAGATTACGCCATTTCATCTTACATAATCCTCCCCAGCGTGTCGTAACCATCCGAATACAGCAACACGGCGGATGGCAGTACACAGCCTCGTGCACGGCAAGGATTCATGGAGAATAGAGGTTTATTTTCGAGGCAGATGAGAATAATACGAGGCCAGATTGATCTACTTTGATGGCCACTGATAATCACTGGGACCTTTAGGGACCATCTCAAAAATACTTGAAGCCAAGAAGTGTAGTTTTTTTCACTCCTGTCTTAACCACCTCCCCCCCCCCCGAAGTGAAATTTCGGCATCTAATTGGCTTACCAAAAGATAATCACTGGGACCTTTAGGGACCATCTCAAAAATACCTTGACGCCAAAGAAGTGTAATTTTTTTAAC
>NMRB01000377.1:126485-148635 GCA_002633025.1 Notospermus geniculatus | reverse complement strand
CCCCCCTTGGATCCTCGTCTGAGGAGGCGGGCTTTGAGAAATCGCACGTGATGAGTAGCGAGTATATAGGGCCTACATGGTAAAATTGGTAAATTGTAGCCTACTTGGGGACATCGATGCTTTTGAGGCTTGCTACGCGTATGCGTATGCAAGACTATTGTGAAGGGGCCAAAATGTTACGTGACGCACTCTCGCCCCAGGCCAAACTGGCAGTATGCAGTGGCGAAATGGTTAAAGCTGAACTGCATGAACAAAAACACCACAGCGCCGCAGTGTGGTGGTCTACAGAAGTTCAAACGCCCTTCGAAGTTCGCCCAGAACATGATAGACTACCGGCTTGTTTAGTGGCGCCACTGTATTCAATCTCAGGCTTTCAATTGAGACACATCAAGAGATAGCGTCCCAAGTGACAGAGCCTGATAGACTAGGCCTGGCCTAGTATAGATCCGTACGGAACCTGAGTATGAGGTTGGTCAGGGCGGGGGTCAGGGTTCTTAGTGCTCCAGTTCATGAATTGGAGTGATACACCAGTGTTGGTCCATTGCCGTCTACCATAGTCAACAACCAAAGCAATGGGTTTGCATAACTTGGATTTTCAGTTTAATGGTCCAATCAGTGTCATTAGCAAGACCCACTCTCACACCAGAACTGTCCATGCGTGCCATACAAACATTCCTCTCCTAAATCAACACCATCAGCTATTTTCACCTCATTCCTGTCGTTTGAGCTAGAATTCAATGGGAAAAGGACCATTCCCAATTGAGAACCCTCTCCAACATCAAAATTGAGCGGCAGCTTATTGTTTCTATACAGGTATGCCCCCAACAATCATCAATCAAAAACAGACAATTGTCAGCCGGTTACCTGGCAGCAAAAAGACCTAAGAACTGTTTGAATAAGACTCCACGGTTAAGAACTGTCCACTGAGGGATAATCCGTGATAACAAGTTTGTTATGAAAAGCGTCCAGTAATACCATTGAATATTATCTAGTATTACTTAAGAAAGACAGAATGATAGAAAATATAACAGTGTTCAAACTGGGTACCACTTCCATGGGGACAATCTCAGAGCAATGATTATGTATGATTAAGGCAACTGCATTGTGACACTTTATTTCTCTGATTCTTCCCCGATGGGTAAGAGGATAGTGTCAACAATGTTGCTGATGTAACCATTCCAGGGTTGACTGGCCACAAAGCCAGCCCCTGGTCACACACAATTACATCCTATTCTTTTGATCTAGGGCTGCTGAATAAAATCTGTTTCCTCAGTCACCTATTCATCTTTTCTGTGAACACTGCAAAGGCAAGGCCACCTTTATTCTTTGGTCAACGGGCACCCTATCCAATTTACCAAAGGTGTGGAGGACGAAATAATGTACACTTGGGGACGCGGTGGTGCTGGTCATTAAAAGGAACCTTCCCTCCAAGAGACAAACAGTCCAAAAAATTCCAGGTTGATGACCAGTATAGTTGCCATCTTGGATGTGCGGTGGAGCTTGCCATTGACAGTATTAAAGGGACAAACACGCACAAAAATTTCAGGCTGATCGCTCAAAGCGTTCTCAATTGACAGAAATTGAATTCAACATGGCCGCCATCTTGGATGGGTGGCGGACCTGGTCATCGAAAGGAACCTTCCCCTCGCAGAGAAACCCTCACCAAAAAATTTCAGGGTGATCGCTCTAAGCGTTCTCAAGTTAATTGACGGAAACTGAATTCAACATGGCGGTCATCTTGGATGAGCGGCGGTGCTGGTCATTGAACGGAACCTTCCCCTCATAAGACAAACCCTCACAAAAAATTTTCAGGTTGATTGCTCAAAGCGTTCTCAAGTTAATTAACGGAACCCGGAATCAAGATGGACACCATAGCTTCTATCTTGGATGAGCGGTGGTGCTGGTCATCGAAAGGAACCTTCCCCTCATAGAGACAAACCCTCACCACAATTTTCAGGTTGATTGTTCAAAGCGTTCTCAAGTTAATTGATGGAAACCAATTTCAAGATGGGCACCATTGCCACCATCTTGGATGGGCGGCAAAGCTGGTCATCGAAAGGAACCTTCCCCTCAGAGACAAACCCTCACCACAATTTTCAGGTTGATTGTTCAAAGCGTTCTCAAGTCAATTGACAGAAACCAATTTCAAGATGGCCACCATAGCCACCATCTTGGATGGGTGCCAGAGCTGGTCATCCAAAGGAACCTTCCCCTCATAGAGGCAAACACCCGCACAAAAAAATTCAGGTTGATTGCTGAAACTGTATCCAAGTTAATTGACGGAAACTGATTTCAAGATGGCACCATAGCCACCACCTTTGATGGGCAGTGGAGCTTGTCATCGAAAGGAACCTTCCCCTCATACCTTCCCCTCATAGAGACAAACACTCAGAAAAAATTTCAGGTTGACTGCTCAAAGCGTTCTCAAGTTAATTGGTGGAAACCGATTTCAAGATGGCCACCATAGCTGCCATCTTGGATGGGTGGCAGGGGTGGTCGTCGAAAGGAACCTTGTATTGTTTTTTTCACTTCAAGTACATGTACATGTATGTATGTATTCTGATAGCAATCTTTGTGTCGTCTGTATAATCATTAGCATGACTTCTGATTATACAGACGACACAAAGGTGAAACATGGCAGATCTGAGCCACTAATAACTCCAACAAGGTTTGAGCTAGAATCATGTTAGGAATGGTGGGAGTTTTTTTTCAGCATTTCTTTGAGTTGGCAGATGATGTGAATAGTTTCCAAGAGCCAGGAATCTGGGCTGACTTCACATTGTCTTCTTGGGCGTTCTTGCGGAAAAGGAATTAGCAGAAATAATGATGAGACCAATTTATTTTGTGATCTTAGAATAGGGAATTCAGGTAGGGATTCCTAGGGACCAGTAGAGACTACTGGTCAGAAGGCGAGATGCCTGCGGCAATGTGATTTTCACTTTTCACTGGTGTTGGGTGTAAAGTGGCCTATCGACATGCAATATTATTGCACAATATGAGGATCAAAATGGGCAATATTATTGCCAATCTTTCTTCCATCCATTATGCCAGAAGCAAATGACACCCATTTTTGGCCCCATATTGTGCAATAATATTGTGACGTGGAAGAACCGCTTAATACACATGTATTTGTTTGGGTGTTCATTTTGACTCATTTCTTGTCATCCATACATATAGTTACACAATAGTTATTTAAAGGCCTCTAATATTTCATATTTCCAATCTGAAAGAACAGAAAAAATCACCTTTTTGACGATTTCAATTTTTTATTGATTACATCTAATGTACTCAAATACATGGCTGTCGGAATAAATTTACTGTTCAGAACAAAATTAAACGTTTTAATTTCTCAACAATAGGCTCAATAAGGGGCCCCACATCAAGTAGGCCTACATGTATGTGACACGCTCTAGCAAAAGTAGGCCCTTGTCGCAATCAAGGAAAGGATTAATGGCCTTACAACACCATAGCTAAAATATATGTCTTGGCAGTTTGACAATAGTAGTGGACAGCAGTGATAATAGTTTGATGACCAATGATGATCACTTGCGACATGGGCCTGCTTTTACTGGAGCGGGTCAAATACGACTCGAATAATAGAATAAGACAATATGCAGCAAAACACAGGAGGAACCAAAGCTCCCTGCGAAAGGTAGTGCTGCCAAAGAGAATAAGTACATGAAACTCTAAAGCTAGCAGCACACGTCACCGCTTTCATTGCTCATACAGGCAATTTTCGTGGTCGCCACGAAAATGGCCAAGTGTGCCGTGGGCGGCAACAACCACTCAGCACGGAAATTCTGTGGTGACCCGTGCCGAAAATCAAACCGGCAGTTTTATTTCTCACCACGAAATTGCTCATAGTTGCCAGTTGTGGTGATGTGTGCGCCATCAGCAGCACACGAGACCACTGAGTGGTGACATCTGCTGTAAACCGGCAATCGCCACAAAAATTGTCGACCACAAAAATTGCCTGTATGAGCAATGAAAGTGGTGACGTGTGCTGCTAGCTTAACACTTCAGAGACGGATGTGGCCACTGCTAAATTGGAGAAGCAATATAAAAAGTGACATTTCCACTGCACTAGTCTGATCTGTCAACCTGGGGCCTGTTTAGTAAAGTGACTTTAAACTAATGGTACCTTTAAACAAATGCAAAATGCATTGAAGTTAATGGTACCATTAGCCTCAAATCACTTTATGAAACAGGCCCATGTGCTTCAGTATTGTATTAAATCAGACAGGAAGGGGTTAAAGGGAGAAAGGTGGCGATGAATTTATCTGCCTGGTGGGGATTAATTGAGTTTCACATCGTGGCAGTAGCTCATCAGAATATGACTAAGAAAAATAACAATAAATCCTAGCATCGCCAAAAAGGCATGATTCCTGACAACGTTTTACATGGAGATGAATTAAGACTATGTTTGGGTCTTCATGTGGAAAATTCTGATACCGCCACTACAATGGATTTTAATTTGGACGAATGTTCACTTGACATTGTGAGGAAAAACAATTGCGGGCTGTCAGAAAATGAAAAATTACATGTACTATATCTCTCACTAGGATGGGTATTTTGGATGATAATGCACGTAAATATAACTGGAGACAGTATTTTGTTTGGGATGATAATGCACGTAAATATAACTGGAGACAGTATTTTGTATTCGGAGTGAAAAGACCCCAAATTGATCTATCTCATCCTACTTTTTATCACAAATCGGCGCATAAAAAATTCATTACAATGTAATCTACCAATCAAACAGACTATCCTATTGCGTTTTGGTTGCACTTCAAGGTTACCGGTATAGTTGTTCTTGCACCACTGGTGTAATAACATCTGCACCAAGATTTATGCACTAGCAGTGTTCACTAGTATTTGTTCCTAATTCCTACATGTAGGTCTGTGTTGATGACCCATTATGGCAAAATTGCCAATTTTACTGTCAAATCATTACCTCCACAGACATTCATAGGTATCTTATTGGAAACAACCAGAGAAAATCTATTCAAAGCCATGAAAACAAGTTCTGGTCCAAAACTATTTTGGGAGTGGTGCAGTGGTATCGGCATGACTTTTCACCTCTGACAACAAGGGTTTGATTACCCATTGAACAATCCCCCTCTGGCAAAACGAGACGCATGTCACTCTTACCTTGGCAGGTTGAGACCAAAAGTTTGTCAGTTTCAATATTGTCTGTCTCTATAATGAAATCTGACAGAATCTATTACTTCCATTCTCTCCTGGTGTCATCTTAGTTCGTTGAGACTCGCCTTCTGAGCGACATGTGACTCTTTTTGCCAGAGCGGGTCACACATGATAGAAAAGTCACAGGATCACTGGATTCCCCCTGTTTACACTATAAATCACCATCAGTTCATTATTTTTTGCATCATCTGCCAAATGATTTGTTCTGATCAACAATATACATGTATTTGGAGATATATGTACTCTCATAATGTATCAGATGATCAATTATTGCCACGACCGCTATCACATCACATCATCTTGTGTTGAAAAACATCTGTCATGACAGCTAGAGACGGTCAACTAATCAACCAGTCTTCCGCCTTCAGTTATCACATCAAAAACATAGAGCAGAACAACTTTTGTCACATTTGCTAATAAGAATCACCAACAATTATGACAATTACATTTGGAAGTATAGGGTGCTCAGGGGCGGATCCAGGATTCTGGTAAAGGGGGGCACAGAAGGCCACAGGGGGCCGATGAAGGCAAGCACCAAGGCATGAAGCCATGGGGGCCTGGGGGTTCTCCCCCAGAAAAGGGGCTGTTCATTTTCGTCACTTGAGGAATCTGAGTTGTGATCCTTGGGAAAACGCAAAAAGCTATGCAATTGCAAGTTGTAGTGATTTTTGTTGTGCTGCACAGAATAATCGCTGCAATTTGCAGCTTCATAGCTTTCTCCATTTTCTCAAGGATCACAACTCAGATTCCTCAACTGACGAAAACGAACAGCACCTTTTGAAATCTAGAAGGCTGTTGGTGCGATTTCACAGCATCTGAGGGACAAATTACAAGGCAATTCTGTGGCACTTTGAAAAAGAAGGGCAATTTTTCTAACGCTGGTCACCAAAAAATGGCGGGGGGGGGAACACGGGCCGGGTTTGCCCCCCCCCCCCGGATCCGCACCTGGTGCTTGCACTTTCACACAGGATCTCTAAATTTTCTAGAACACATTTTATACATTTCCGCATGTGATGCTTTATCAATGATAATCGATTGAGAAAAATTTATTGCATGCGAACTCTGGTCGACACTTGATCAGAGGGTCAGGTTTCGTGTCGAGTCCCGGTCACCAACCAATGCACCAAAACCAGATGCATTAATCCTAATGAGACTTTTTAATTGAGCTGATTAAACATGCTTAACACTGATCTCTCGTTTGCGATGAAGTTAATTGATACACTGTCCGCCGAGTTTCTTCGGTTTTTGAAACGGTCAAAGCAAGTGCTGCGATGAGATGAAACTGTAATGGGATCAAAATATAGAGTTGCATCCTGGGATAATTAATCCCCCGTCCGCCCGCCGTCCCCGCTTCAAGTGGCCGAGAATAATGGCGTGCTATAATGAGCTGCGTATTTGCTTCCGCTCTGAGGCATGACAGGATGTGTTTTGTATATGAAAGCGCGAGAGGATTCAATAGTAGGATTTCAATGACTTGGACGCAGAGCGTGCCGTCAGGTAGCGAGGACAGACCGAGAATGGCGCACTCGCCATCAGACAGGGATAGAGTTATTAATTACTTGGATAATGACAAGCCTATTGGGATTGGCTGTCAAGAGTTAGCCGGCTTTTATCTCCGTGGAGCAGCTCCGGCGAGGTGTCCGTAGGGAATCCGACCGAATATTGAGGATTCATAAGATGTATTGAATGATATTTTCCGTGGATTCTCCATCTGCTGGTGAAGTATGATGAGATGTCGCGCCCCGCTCGAGCAAATCGTGAATTTTGCCGGCGGCGAAATGTGATGATGTCATTTCTCAAGGGGGTACCGTGTGACTTAGATGTCTCGTCGCGATCTCATCAGGGTCTGATGTCAGCCGCCTGTTCATCTGTAAAGACAAAATTCGCCAAATCAGAAGATCTCAATTATGCTGAGTCATTATTATTTCTTGGACAATGTAAAGAACTGTTTGCACTGATTGTTCACCTTGCCAAACAGATTTGTGCCAACTTCATGTCCGCATACCACCGTCTCAATTAGGGTGAAGTAATTATGTGACATGACTCATCCTGATGGCTAAAACTTTCTTGCCAAAATATGTCAGAATTAATCTCGTTACTTAGCAGGAAAGTGATGTGCATTGAGAAAACTAGCAATTAATGAGCAAGCATCTATTGTTATTGAAAGATCATTTGGAATCGTCATTTCCATTGTAACTACTGTGAACATCAAAATTAAAGATATTTGTGGAATGAATGTTCCCCGAATGAGAATTATCATTTGGAATCCCTGGTGTTGAATTGAAACATAATTATGAGATTAGGGTGAATTTGTGGTATTTTTCACCTCGAGGTCTCTGACAGGTCGTTTTCAAAACCATGCCACGCAAATGCTACCATTGGGGAACCCGCACACTAATGTCACGACATGGCGCTGCAAGCGGTTGTACTGAAGTCTCTTTTTTCTAAAGTTATTTCCATTATTTCTGGCGTGCAAATAAATCATTTGTGTTGGTCGCCGAACAGTAAAAGTTACATCATCGTGTAGCAGATGAAATTTTGTTTTAATCTCATCCGTTTTTTTCTTAAAATGAAAAGATACGGTGGCAAGCAACGGTTTTGTGTTGTTATTCCTGTAGAAACATGTACAGGAAATTTTTTCATGACACAACGTCAACACCTAAAATGACGTCGTTAGACTGGTACCCGATCCTAACTATTTTACATCGGACTTTTGCATATGTTAGGACCAGGCGTGCCTACCGCCTTCGTGCCTCTGATTGGTCGGTGCTGGCGCAGGTGGTAAGTATGTGAACTATTATGTTGATAGATTTTCTATTTTTAACATGGAAAACCCCCGGCGTGATTGATGAATTTCCTGGGTCAAAGGTCGGTCACCTTCTATCTGCATTCTGGTACGTCAGCCGTATTGAGAATTGAATAAATTTACAAAATTTACATAAAATTTTCAAGTGACGTCACTGTCAGAATTCCTCCACAAATGGCGGCCAAGACTGGTCCTACCATTCAAAAGTGACACCATCGGTAGGACCAGGTACTAGTCTATGACGTCGTTTCGGTACAACCGCTTGCAGCGCCAACCTGTCGGGATAAACCGCAGGGCACATTCCCCATTCCTTCTTTTATCAATAGTGTGTTCTGATAAAAGTGGTGTCATCAAGAAGATGATGATGATAATTAATTACTTGTTGTTTAGCATTGGGGATCTGATGTTGACAAGTTGGTGTTGGAAAAAGAATGTGGCTTTAATTCATCCTTACATGGTGTAGTGGACATCCTGATTGACCCCTTCCCTTAGACTGGCTGAAGGATTCTTCGACTACTCTACATTTGTGGCTGTTCATTACTGACGCGGTGGCATAATGGTTAGGGCTGTGGACTCATGATCAGAAGGTCGTGGGTTCAATCCCCGGCCCTGCCACTCTGTAACTCACAACTCGCCTGAAATGTCCATCGTGTGCGCTATATTGTGGCTGCCCTTTGGTTTCTACAGAAAGGTTTCTGAATCATAGGTTGGGGTAATAATGTGTGAAGCGCTTAGAGAGCGTAATACCCTATGAAGCGCTATATTAAGAACTCACCATTATTATTACTTTAATTGACAGTTGTCTCACATTTCCCCAGGTAAGGAACCTCGTTGATCTATTGGTGTGCTGCGGCAAAACCTCATCTTTTCTTCTTTAATCGTTTGATCTGAATTAAAAGATAAAGGGAAGGGTTAAAAGGGTACTGTACCCCTAAATCATTTTGTCTTTGCTGCAATCTGACACCACAATCGAGGGGGTCTAAAGTAATTAGAGTGATTTGCCCTATTGTCACCTCGTTAACAGTTCTCGTGCATGTTTTGGAAGGTGATGGTTCAAAGAACTGTTAATTCCCTCCAGAGAGGAATTCAAAGCAGAATAGAACTCTTGGTATGTGGGAGGACCACGCAGGGTATAGGCTGTTTAAACTGAGGACACAACCTCACACACGACATAAAATCCACATGGAATTGTTAACATTTGTCTTTTTGGATCAGTGCTGAAGACATCTACAGGGCTATTACCAGTAATGCCTGCTTCAGCCCTGGAAAATTTATCTTAATGCATGTACATATAGTTTGCTTGAAGTAAATCCTCAATTAAACTAAAAGACATCTACATTTGATACTCTCATGGCTTGAATGAGTATGATTTGCCACATCCTGCAGTCTATGTTGAAAGACTATGGTGACTTAAACACATAAGCGGCACTTCCACTACAGCCTTTATATCCGGTCTTATTAGTACCGGTGTCTGTCAGCATATACATGTAAATAAGACCAGATATTTCATGGCTTGCATTCCACTACTGGATTTGAGGTTAGTAAGTTCAGCTACAGATGCCAATACGTGGACTGAACCACGTATATTGTTCTGGTACTTTTGAGCATGCGCAACGTCGCAAGCGATTTTACGCCACCTGTAGCCGAACATAATACTACAAATAGACCCGGACTTATTGCCATTCCACTAGAGAAAACACCGATCTTGATCCACAACTAGAGAAAACACCGGTCTTGATCTGCAACTAGAGAAAACACCGGTCTTGACCCACATCTAATTTGATTCGGAGCTATACTCGGCTATGCTATCCGAGCTTAATAGATACGGACTTATTGAGAACCGGACTTATAAACACTGACATCTTGTAATGGAAGCAGAATAAGCCTGGACAAATACTGGCTTTTTCTGAAATGGAAGCACAGCTTGAGGAGCAATTAGCCCTTGGTGAGAGAAAATTACCACAGATTAATACCTGAGGTCAAGGTAGAGGCAACTAACACCAAACTGTCAGATCAGATGCACAGGGCACAATACATGAAGTTGATGCCAACTTCCTGGGTTTTATTGCTCCATTTGAGAGAAAAAAGGGAAGTAAATGGGGCAGCAGGTCAATGTCACAAGAGCCAGGGGTATAAGGAACACCCACTAGAGGAATAACCAAGACATACAGTACCTGGCACAATTGACCTCCCTAAATCCGCGTACCTTCCCCGTACGTGACGAGGAAGGTAGGCTTCAGTTCATTGCGTATGGCACGGGTACGTCACGCGTCTCTGTTGCGTGACGTTGGGTGAATGACGTTACGTCTTCACTGCATGCCTTCCATGACGCTGCGCCACGTCCTCGGAAGATACGAGGACGGTACGTGCATGACGCTGCATGTAGTACGCGGATGGTGCACAGCGCGGAAGGGAGGTCAATTGTGCGAGGTACTGTACTGAATGGTTTCTTGTGCATGTTCGAAGAAAGATAAGTTCAGAGGTGTTATCAAACCTCAAAGTATCAATCTGACAAAGTATCCATCTGACATGGGAAACATTGACGCACGCACGGACGACAGACCGCCACTAAAAGGCGCCAAGCATAGCTTACCCTTTTGGCCTATATCCGCCAAGTGGGCTAGTAAAATTGTTCTTTGACAGGGGCGGATCCACGATTTTGGAAAAGAGGAGGCGCACTGTGCTAGAAACAATGAAATCTGCTGTGAATTTCAATGATTTGCTCCAAATTTCAGAATTTCACGGTCAATTTTAAAGACTTGTCAGCAGAAAAGGGGGGCGTGCGCCAGGTGCGCCTTCCCCTTGGATCCGCGCCTGTTCGACATAGACTTTGCATCACTATAGTGTATGCGGTACTATTAAAATGCTGAGGGAGCCTGTGGCTAGGATGATTCTCTGATGTCAATGGGCCCCCAGCAGCTGGGAGGCTGTCCCCATCTATACCTGGGTCACCTACGCAACAATACAGAAACACACAAAATGTAATTGTACCATAGATCTAAACCTTGAAATATGCCAATAACTGCGATATTAGAGGAAAGGGGAGGCCTTGGCCTTAATCATGTTAATATGAAAGGTCAGATGGAAGGGAATGCTTTTCCTGGTAGAGGATTGTTGTACTGTTACCGTGGTTATTGACTGTAGGAGAGTGAAAGGATATCAGATAGGCAGTTTTAAGTCGAGGGCATTGACTAATGAAGTGTAATGAATAATGGTATCCGGAGAAGACTGTGGCCTGAATAGTCCTGACCCCAAGGTAGGTGTGTAATGTAATGTAATGTACATCAAATGGCCTTGCAAATATTCTTCACAAAAAGAACAAGGCATCAGAGAAGCTGTGTCCCCCGCAGGTTTGCTATTTGATGCGGGGCCATATTGAAGTCACCAAGTATGTAGGCCTATTGGATACNTGACTGATGTTTTCAAAGTTACTGCTTTATCTTGGCATAATCTAAATAAATAATTACACAGATGGAACTTTCAACTCTGAACACTCAATTTCCATGAGCCATTTCCCGCTTTGACAGTGAAATATGAAGTTCAGGAAAGTTTTGGTTTGATATTCGGCCATTACAGTGAGATAAGTTTGAAAAACTGGCACTCTATTTATGCCAGGAAGCAACGCTATCAAGCTCTGAATTATCGCCTAAAGTGACTTCATTTGACGCCTAGGATGACTGGTACACGCTGACTGTAACATAACTTATGCCTGCCTATTTGTAGCTGCTAAGTGGTAATAGATGATACATTTGAAGTACAGATTGCCGTAGGCCCTCAGTGCCCACGACGAGATCCTTTTGGTTTTCATGCTTTCTGTTCTGTTAGACTTTCCCAATGACATTATGAATGTTGACACATCTTCAGTAGTAACAAGCTGTTTCCCTGTCCCCTCCCCCCAACTTCTGAGGCTGAGGAGGTCGCTGAGCATTTTAGCTGCATTATTGTCTGGCTTCTCCGGCCTCGAAGAGGTTTGGTATGTCTAAATTGGTCACGTCCTCATCATGGACAATGTGAACTATCTGTCCCATCTAAATTCTTGTACAGGATGGCTGATACAGCTCATAATTCCATCGGCAATCTTCATACTAACCCATCACTTTTATGACCGATCATATCTTTTGGTTTGATTGATAGCCAAAAGGTGACTATGTTCCCTAGGGACGAGCTATAACGAAATTACTTTGTGTGTACGTGAAAATTCCAAGACAGGACTGGCACGTTCAAAATCGTGCATATCTGAGCTAAAATCGTCCAGGTATCGCCGATCCGATCTTGGCAATGATTGATGCGGTTGTTTCAAGTTGGGGTACCGTGTGATTCATCGGGCCTGTTTGGAATGCGGCGAGTTAACCGCTCCACGTATAATGAATTCCCCAGAGAAATCACCGCCGGGTTCGTTGTCCAATCAAACGTGTGGTTTGTATTTGTTTATTTGATTAAAGCATTGTGACGTGTTGTCTAATTAATCGCTCGGCCGGGGCACCCGGCCTATCCATCTTTCCGTCTTGACGTAAATGTGAATGCAAGTGGAAACTGTTGTAAGGAGTTTCAACTACATCTTCATGTTATTAGCCGCAAGTGAACGTCATGCCTGTTATGATACGCCAACAAAATGCGATGGTATGTCAACTAGATTTGACTCGGATGTCACTGAACAATGCAATGGTCAGTTGACTGACTTATTAGTCTTGTTTATCAAAACCAAGACGTTATTAAAACCCAGTGGACCTCAAAAATGACATTTACCTTGTGGTTTCTGTCCAAACTGGACAACTTGTCAGAGGTTCTGCCATTATTTGACGGGTTGATGATCGAGTTAAGAGGACATTTCATTCTCTGGACTTTTCATCCCTTAAGACTTTTTCGTCCCAGACATTTTGTCTCTAGACATTGATTCACATTAGGTGCTCACTGAGATACTGCCAAAAGTGTTCAGATGGTCACCGTGGTATTGCATACCCTGCATATCTCCTGTCTGTATAGCAATTGCCCAAAACTTTTAGATCTGGTCTGCAGAAGAAAAATCTATCACATGATTTTACTCATTCTCCCTAATGTATGATTTTATCATTGAGGACCTCATATTGCTTGGCAATTTTGATACCTCAACCTCCTTTCTCATTGTCTAGTCTGATTGCCGTCCAGCCGTAAATCACAGAGATAGCTCGACACAGTTAATTTGTCTTTTGATCAAGCTCCCCCTGACTCACGCACGGGCAATCATGGTCCATTGTTAAATTCGCCTCAATAATGTTACATAAAATTGATGAGACCCCTCTGATCTCATCTCCACCAGGGCGATTGAAGTCTTCAATGGTTCCTATGATCTACGTATATCTGTTAATTAACTGCATTTTTGAGGACGAAAATTTATGAGCTGTTAGTCATGGTGTGGTTATTATTTTTTCGTTCTTGGCTTATAAATTCGCATTTGTCAAAGGGACAGTATTGATACATGTATACTTTATAAGTGTTCAAAGAAAAAGTGAAATACTATGGTATTTTCCACCTTCACTCTTAAGGCACGTTTACAATTCGTTCATGCATCGTCATTCGACGTCGCAATGTGGCACCACCACTGCGTTCATTTAAGTCTCTGGTTGTCTTGTTGTCTGGCATCGTCAAATGACAAACGTTGGATGCTGACGGTGAAGTGGCGTTGTCAATCGACGTGTAAACCTGCCTTTACAGCCACAGCTCTGCTTCTCTCTAAAATTTTCTGATAAATTATTGTGTAATTTTTTCACCAAAACAATTCCCATGGTACGCCAACATCCTTGTGTTCCTCGTGTTGCTGTTAGGTTTCCAATTACAATCACAATACGTAAAAAACTGAAGCCATAAGTAATCAAGTGTAAATTATTATCACTGGTAATAATCCCGGCTAAAATTGTTAAAGGAATATTGGTATTTTCTTCCAACAGAATTGATATTGGTGTTCTATTTTGGCTGTTCGCTCAGGCAGTGGTTTCTCTAGTTACAAAATGGCGAGGGTTGGGTTTGGATCTGCATCATACCACATCATTTTTGACTGAGATACATGTATGCCTTGGTCCTTTTGTGATGTAGGAGGAAACTAGATAAATGAAAATTGTTTCATCAAAGTGCAGCTATCACAGCGTCTATGTATTCCTGTACTCTGTCCTACATCGAATGTACAGTACGGACACGCCAACTTGACTTGACACCATCTGGAAGAAGCCTTGGGACCCTCATATTCTTCATATACTGGTATTTCTATGGTTTCTAATTGTGTTTTGCAGATATGGAGGCAGGGAGTGGTACTGCCCCTGGGGTCTATCTCCGTGAAGATCCAATTTCAGGGACACAGTTAGAGAATCAGAGTGAGCTCCGAGCACCAACGGCAGACAAGGCTGCTTACTACTTGGATGCTGCATTAGCAGCAAGGGCCATTCCAGGTAAGCATCAAATTGAATTCCAGAAGTCAGTTGCAGTGGAACCTCCCTAAAAGGACACCTTTAGTACCGACAATTGCTGTCCTTAATTGAGAGGTGTATGTCCTCATTAGAGCTCAGAATGAATAGATATGACCAATTTGATAGGGAGGTGTCTGGTAAGTGAGGTTCCTCTGCAGTATGAAAAGGAATATGACTGAGTGTGTGAGGTTAGGCTCCATTTCGAAATCTCCGAGATGACATCAAGGATGGATGACAAACACTGAGATCTCTAAAAATTTCTTGAGGTTATCTCCTACAGATGTCTCTATTCGGTTGTCTCTTGCGGTTCCTGTCAGAGATGTTTGTGAAATCAGTAGCCTTTGATATGATAAAAGATTCCCTGAAAAATTAACGTTACATGTAAATGAATATCAATGAAGTACCTTTGTTTGTCCGTCCATCCATCAGTGGAAAGAGTCGCTCTTTTTTCCACTGAGGCATTGTTTGTAGAATGATTGACTCATGGACTTAGAGATTGTTTTCTTCTCATTAATTACCTCTTATCTACCAAACACTTCTTTATCTGCTGATTAGGCTCTTCATTCCCCTCTTGGTAAAGAAGAAGAGAGAATTTGTAGCATTTTCTAGCATTCTTCTGTCATTTGCTCAGCTGTTCTGTGGCTGGGAGCACACATTTGCTTTACTCTTGCTGAGTGTGGACTAACATTCTCTGGGATTAATCAGACAGAAGATTGAGTTTATGCTTGTGTGTATTTGCTGTTGAATTCCTGCTATATTTCTTCATCAGGCCAATTTAAGCAATGAGGAATCTGCAAACTATCACAACCTGGAGGTGCTTGAGCGGTTGTACCTGGCTTTTCGACATTTCATCCCTGTTGCACTACGTCAAGGACGACATGACACAATGTGCTTTACTTTGCTCTGTGTCTAATGTCTTTGGTACAACCGTTCGTAGCGCCACCCTTTGGGGAAAAAAGTCAAATGTGTTCCTCATTAGGTGTACGTTGGATTGGTTTATTCATATTCAGCGGCTTGTACTACATGCAATGACATGACCGAACATTCTTGTTACAGAATTGGAGGAGGACAAGAGGACATCACACTTGCTCTTTACTCTACATGTATATCAGTACAGAGTGGAGAAAGATTCAAAAGGATCAGCTGGAGGTAAGTCTTCAATTCTTTTGTTCAAAGTCTTTCAGTTGGGATCACCTCCGCTGGGTGTCGCCGTAGTGAATTATTTCACATGAGCTTTCATTCAAGGCCAGTTCCTGAACACGTCCTTCAGACCTGTCATTTGTTCCCTGGTGACCACTTGACAGGAATTCTGCCCAGAACCAACTACTCTGGGGACTGGCACAGATGATCTCCCAAAATGACACAAAAAGGTATTTGCCACCTTCTGTCAATTATTCGTTTACTTACATACATGTACCTTGTTCCTTTCAGCCGTTTCTGGAGGGCGCAGTCGACTCCACCTTGTTGATTTGGGAAGTAGTGGGAAGGCAAAGGATGGAAACGCTCCTGCATTGACGCTGCATGCCCTTGGGAATGTCATTTTGGCATTGCTAAATGGACAGAGGCACATCCCACACAGGTAAGTGTTCGTAGTATGGCGTATCTGCAGTTCTTGAGACGACTGATTCAGTTAGTCAACATCTCACTAGTCCCATAGAAGTCTTTAATAAACTCTTTCTACTTGTATTTTCAGGGATAGCAAAGTTAGTCAGCTTCTACGAGAATCTCTTGGTAATGCCACGTGTCATACAAGCATGATTGCACAGGTGTCGCCACTGTTCCAACATTACAATGAGACGTTACAAGTTGTACAATTGGCTGCGAGGATACACCGCATGAGGCGGAGACGTGTTGGAAGGGCCACTGGTGGTGTAAGTAGAAACATTCATATTACCACACTATGATGTCAAACTTGAGTGAATCAAACTAAAGTAGGCCTACTGGTGTCATCTCAAAATAGGTGAAGCTCAGAGTAAGTAGGCCTATCGTTATCCTATCATGCAAAATAGTCTCGAAGTGAACCTAAAGTCATCGCGCTTTCTGGTACGAACTTGTCACCTTACCTTGAACTGCTCACCATTCTGGTCACCTTCATCTACATGTAGTCTTACTGAATTCTTCCCTTTATTTCCTTCACAGTTTTCAAGTGCGAGCTCAGAGGATAGCTCATCATGTGATGACAGCCATCGGTATCGTCGGCCGATTAGGCCAAGAATGGGAGTACTTCGAGAAGGAATCGCATACACGAATGCTTTGTCGTCGCACTCAGATCCTGAATACACATCCAGTAGTGAACAATCTTGTGATACGGTCATCTACATTGGTAGGAATGGACAATCTCTTAGTGATCGAGAGTTGACGGATAATGAGGCTCCGCCAATGTGTGTACCGGTCGGTCATCGAGCGTTCATGAGGCGGGGATCCAGTCGGGGGTCAAGGTCATCTGAGGATGAAGGGAATATGTCAGATCGAAGTAATAAGTCTGAACGTAGCAGGATCAAAATGGGGACAACTGCTGCCTGTCTCTCAAGTCGTTCCGATAAATCGCCATCTCATAGTGCCAGTAGCAGTCCCAGTAAGTCGGGGAGTGGTATCCCGCAGCCGACGACGCCGACTGGACAAGGTGTTGTTCAGTTACCAAGGAAAATCAACGTTAAATCGAAGCCATCGCTGCCTGGGAAGATGAAGTCAGAAGATGGCAAATCGAAGAGTGGACGCTCGCGGGGACCAATGAGGATGGAGATTGATCCTAATAATCCACCTCAGGAGCAGTGGATCGACGGTCCTGGTGCTAAGATCTACCCAGATTCAAGGCCGAAGCCTGATACTCGAGCGAAGCCATCCAATGAGTTATGGGTTGATGGTCCGAAAGAGTTCTGTTCAAAGGCTCCCAATCCTGAAGGGAATGAGCAATGGATTGACGGTCCACCTGCTATGCTTGGTGTAAAGCATGCTCATTCTCACAGAATGCATACCCACATGTTGACTGAGGAACAGGCCGCTATGAAAGTTCGCGAGCATACGCCACCTCGGGATTTAGTGCCGCATACGCCGCACAATTCCCCACACCATGCGCCACATCATCATGGCCACCATAAACCGAAGGAAGTATCTCTAGTTGACCAGTACCATCAGAAGATTGAAAAGAAACGGGAGGTGGAGATATATGAGGAGATTCGGGAGCCGATAGTGTGTGGGGCAGAGGCCAGTAGTACGCTGCCACGGCATTCAGATAGGGCAGAGGGTGGTAGTACTCTACCACGGCATTCAGACAGGGCAGAGGGTGGTAGCACGCTTCCACGGCATTCAGACAGGGCAGAGGCTGCAGGTGAAACCCTGATGGATGAAGATGATGACGACGTAGAAATCTTTGAAGTGAAAGTTGAGGCAACGCAGACCACACCTCTAGGGTCAGATCTCGGTGCAGGGGATGATTATTTGAATGAGATGAACAACAATGTTGACAACGCGGATGAGAAGAGTGAGGATGGGGAGGAAGTTGAGAATGAACAATTGTTCATCGAGGAACCAGACAGAATGGAGTGTGAAAATTCTGTTAGTAACACAACCATGGATAGTAACAAGGCGAATGTGACTGACTCGATAGCACAGAGATCTCGAATTTCCGACACACCGGAAAATGACCGAGAGAGATTAAGTGCCTCTCAGATTGAGGATCCTGATACGTATATGCATGTGAAACCGTTTGTGCGAGATTGGGTTGAGAAACACAGTGTGATGTCTTCAGCGGAATCCAATGTCCACGCAAAAATAGATGAACGGTATGATAGCAAGCTTGGTTATGAACATATGATCAAGCATTCGCGGAAATCTAGCCGGGAAAGTTCGCCAATGCATCATGGGAAATCTGGTGACAGAGAGCGATCGACATCACCGAAAAATACGCCAAGTATGTCGTCTAAATTCAAACATGAACTGAAGAAAAAGTTGAAAAAGGTGGCTGCCATGCCACCGCAGGTGAATGCGAATCATCGTGTAGCTGAATGGGTACAATCTATAGCTGTTGATGGAAAACCTGAGGAAAAAACACACCATCATTCTTTGCCGAGGGTGCGACACCATCATGATGACCGAACGAGTGCAGATTTTCATACAAACAGACGGCAGGAAGTGTCACCACGGCGAAAATCAAAGACCCAGAAACAGGTTTTAGAGGACACTGATGATCCCGTTTTGCGGCCAAAACCAGTGGAGGTTGGTCTTCGGACGGACGCACGCCGACCAAATTCTCTCGAAAGACCAAAACCTATTGTACCAGACAATCAGAGTAGTGAAAACTTACGGGCAACTATAACAGATCTTCTCAGGGGCAATAGACAATCAGTGTATGAAATCCAGGCGGATCTGGATCTCGAATCTGAACATATGGCGAGTTCATGTGATAAAGCAGACTTTGACAATACAATTCAGAGACCTGTCGATACGAGTACGCCTGTAAAACATTCAACGGACAGAATGAATACGTCACAAATGTCACAACTTTCAAATAGTGTTGGTGAGCCACTCTCACCGGTGTTATCAGACAGTTCTGATGCGATTCAATCTATCGTGCCTCCATCGAGTTTGCGGAGGCCGGACGGTGCGTCAAATCCACACTTAAATAAAGTGCCATACAGTGAGGGTGAAATGTCGCCATCAGATAAAGATTTTGATAAACAGTTATTATCTCCATCCAAAATAATGAGCTACCTCCCTTCAACATCAACAACGCATGTTGTTGCCAAGGTGACATCGCCAAAACGATCTGTTTTTGGTCAGTCATCTGAGGACTATGTCAGTGAGTGTGGTGAGAGTAAATTACCAACCGCTGGTGGTGCTAAATCTAAAACAAAACCTCCCATACCTGCACGGACTTCGTCAAAACTTTCCTCCCCTAAACATCAGGAGGAGGAAAAGTCTAAGAAGAGCGGAAAATCTGGTTTGCCGATGTTCGGCATTAAGTCTGGCCGTTCTATGTCAGCTAGTCCTGCACCTGGTCCTTCCAGTAAAGAAAAGTCAAGNTTCCCATACAAATTAAAGAGATAGAATTGTTTTATTCTGGTTTCAGAAAACTTTATAATTGCATTTGAAATGTATGAAACTTGGATGCCTTGAAAATGAAGGCTTAGATGTGACTCTCAGTCATGTTGGTGAAGGTCTCTAGATTCAAAATAACACCTCAATATCGATTATGAATCGTTTTGGTTTGTGATGTCTCGCACTTTACTATTGTCACAAAGGGTGTGCAAACCTGTTACGTTTCTGACCAGTACCTTTCTCCTCTTCAGCGACAAGGCGTAGTCGATCTGCACCTGCACGGACACCGGACAGTCCATCCACTGGTTGCCTCCAGAGCCCTCTAGGATGCCGTAAAGCATTCAGCCCTCCTCCACAAACGTGGATTGAAGCAGAATATGCGTTTGATGAGCCCTTGGAACTGAAACATTATGATATGGCTGATGTGGAACGGATGCAGAGGCGACGAAATGAAGAGATTGAAGTATGTTTACAAATAGATTGTGATATATCCCGATTGAAGAGTTTGTCATTCAAAAGGTTGATTTGGTGCAAAGCAGTAATGAAAAGTGCCAAATTGCTGTTGCTAACTTGAAGTTGATGTGTGGGCCTACTTGACATTTGGACGATATGCCTTTGAAAACAAGCCAAAGTTCTAATGATCAGAATCTTTGTTTTTCAGCAAGAGCAGATTAGAGAAGTACGACACCAAAAGATTAGTTTACTCCTTGCCAAACAGGAGGAGCTGAAGATTGAACTAGCCAAGGCTAAAGAAAGACTGATGATTGACAGGGATAGTTGGAGTTATGATTGTAAGGATCTTGTACATGTTTCTTCCTTCATTAGAAGTTCACTTACCTAGACTTAAGATTAGTTGACTGATTTGCTTGTAGTCTAAATATGAACTTGTCAGTGATAGGATGGATATAGCCTTCTCTTCAATAGATTGCACTAGTTGGTGGGAGTGCTTTACAAATGTCATCATGACATCACTTGTATTAAATGCCATTATCTTTTTCAGTACATGTTGCGGAACAAATGGACTGGGATGACCCAAACTATCTTGAGGCCCTTGAGCGAGAGACCAAAATCCTTGAAAAGAGGGTCGATGCCTGCAAGTCTCACATCATGATCGTGACATGTTTTGACATTACTGTCTGAGGGAAGAAATAGGTTTAAGAAATGTGCATTTATGGTGTAGCATTTCGAATGCTACAAAGTGGTCAGTTGGTTGAAGTCAGTGTACAGAAGTTGTGGGTGTATGGTGTACGGTACCTGTTTTGAAGGTACCGGAACAGTATACCGGTATATACTTATGAAGTTTGACGCATTGGAAGGATATCAGTGGCAGTTTATGGGCAAAGCAGTTCAGAGCAGCAACAGGGATGCTGAGGATTTGTATATCACTGATGGACGCATGGACACAGTGACAAGGTCAAGATGAGTTTGCTGAATGACCTGTTCCATACGAACACTTCAAGGTCTGAGGTATTTCCCGGCCTCATTGATCTAGGCCCTACAGGCTGGCAAATGTTTGATGGCGACAGGTTTTATTTGATGAATTCCCTTTTATTGAAGAGTCAAACGATCGAGTAAAGAAGTATTTGATTTGAAATTATGATAAGAATTAGGCCCAAGGCATCATTCATTAGTGCAATAAGTTATCGGTGCTGGTCACCACAGTCTTGTTGGTAGGTCACAAAGTAGAGGTTCAGAAATGGAAGTCAAGTATATGATTACTGGATGGAAAAGATGAAAGAGAATAGCATTCTGATCGTGTGAAATCGCTAGGGCCAGGACTGCAGGGGATGCATTATGTCATAATACAACGACAGGTTGGTTATCTTGCCTGAAGACCGTTTATTCTATNGGTTTGTTGTAGCCTATGGTATGGTTGACCCCTAAAGGGGGATGAAGAGAGGGAAGAGATCATTGGCCCCCTATGCCCTTAGTGAAAGCCCATGCACCAATTTCCCTCTGCTGTAATGGTATGCTCAATCCCTGATGAGGGGGATCATTGGCCCACTAGATGTACCCCTGAACTGCTGAAACACCACTACACAGTTTGCGAAATTAGTGGCCGCTATTTTAATTTGTGCCTTGCCATTGGTTGGGCTTTTTCAAGAGTGAATGGGATTTTGCACTGTCAGAGGCTTTCAAAGAAAGTTAATACAGTAAGCACTTAGAAAGTCTGCACTAGGGAGCCACGGTGGTGTAGTGGTTCGGGCCTCCGACTAGCGGTCAGAGGATCCCGGGTTCGAATCCCGCTGCTGGCGTGAGACTTTGGGCAGGTCTCTTTGCCTTATACTGGCCTCTCTCCACCCAGGTGTATAAATGGGGAGTTTGAATCCAGGTAAAAAAGGCACTGGTAAAAAAGGCACCGGTAAAAAAGGTACGGTAAAAAAGGCACTGGTAAATAAGACACTGGTAAATAAGGCACTGGTAAAAAAGGCACTGGCAAAAAAGGCACTGGTAAAAAAGGCACTAAAAATTAGGGGGGTAGGTAAAAAAGGCACTACCACAGAAAATGAATGGCTTGTTCAGGGCAGTTCTGTGGCATAAATATGATCCTTTACTTTCGTTGATAACTGCATATTTCCAGATGTTTTGACATTTTGAAATGGACTTGCACTCAGTGTTGTCTGTGAGGGGCTGAGTGCATGGGATAGGGGCCGCATCCAGGGGG
>NMRB01000377.1:100638-113860 GCA_002633025.1 Notospermus geniculatus | reverse complement strand
ATATGCGCCTTCATAATTTTGTCAACTTTTTTTTCTCATGCAGAAAGGCCAGTTGGATATCATACGTACCTTACTGGCCAGCGGTGCAGATCCATGCATTCAGAACTCTGAAAGTCAAACACCATTGGACTTGGCTGAAAGCTCGCATGTGTTGCATATCTACAACGAAGAGCTGCTGCAAGCAGCAGCTCAGTCAAAGTAAGCATAAACTATGCAAATAACCTAAAGTGAATAACTCCATGTCTTTTTTCACATTGTCATTGTTTCTAATGGTTTTCAGTTACTGGTAGTGTTTATTATTTTCTCAGCCCCATTTCATTGCATCATCATCATGTCATTAAGTTTGTCTTGACCTGCATGAACTTAGGCATCAATTTATAACTAAAAAACAAGTTATGGTGACTTTTCTCCCCCAGGTTTTTATGCATGGTTTTGTTACAATGCTAACTCCTGAAGCTTTCAAGGTGCCAGTTCATTCTTACACATAGGTTGTGGCAGATTTCGTCTTCCTATCTTCATCCGTCATGTCCATCCAGTTCGTCTCTGCTTGTTAGCTGGCTTGCATTTCATCCGTCGTAGCGCTATGTGTGAGGTGTACAAGATACATTATAAAGACAAATTCAGCATGACCTATTATTTCTCACTACCCTTTTTTTGATTGGTTTTGAAAAATAGATGTTCAATACTTCTTATCTCTCTTCACATTGTGTGAAAATAATCCGTTTAACATGCTGTTCGTCAGAGATATTGGTTGCTTATGAATTTCTGATGATGTTCATCGGTGTGACAGTTTTGATCTCTTTCTTTCCAGTATTGGGAAGGTGTGCCAGTTGATTGCAGCCGGTGTCAGTGTTAACCTAACAGACAGCCAAGAAAACCAGAATTCACCCATTCATTGGGCAGCAAGCTTTGGTGATAAAGAAGTGATTCAGTCACTGTGTGGTAAGTTTGGCCGTTATGTGAGAACCTGCCAGTAGATCACACAGCCAAAGCCTCCATTTCCTAAAGTGGACCTGAACGCTGCCCGTTTTATCCAATTCAAGGCAAATCTCTTCAGATGCAGTCAAAAGCTACTGTTTGGGATGCTACATGTAGCATGCAATTATGTCTTTTCCCCTCACTCACGTCATCTTTTTCTTCGTCTAGCTCGAGGAGCCAACGTGAATGCCTTAAACGCTCAGGGTGCTACTCCGTTACATGATGCTGTACATCGAGGCAGTTGTTCTGTAGTGGAAGAACTGATGCACTTTGGTGCTGATCCATCCATAAAAGCTACTTCTGGGTGAATATTATTAGTATCCGTATAATTCGTCAGGTATTTTGATGAATGTCATCTACATGTACAGTCACCATATCATGCTCTTGACTATTGAGTGTTTTGTCTGTGAGAGTGGACCCAATAATTACCAACATCCCATTCAGCATTTACATGTAGTATTGCTCTTTCTGTTGGTGTCAACATCCACTGCTAGCTCTAAGTTTTGTAAGGTTTCAGTTTGAGTTAGAAACGTTTGTATTAGTTCATCTTCCTTTCCATTGCAGGAAACATTCTGGGTTATCACCACTTGACTTGGCGAAGGGGAATGTGCAATTAATAGTATCATTGAAGAAACCGCTAAATGTGAAAATACCAATAAACACCATGGCAAATGGCAGCATTTCTGATAAAATGGGTGAGCAGTGTTATGTAACCACTGATATTCATCTTTACTGATATTCATTTTTGATTTTTTTGCCAAAAAAACTTGATGTTGATGTGCAGACTTGGTGAAATGTGACCCTCCACAGCAAAACCAGTCACATGTCGCTCAGAAGGTGAGCCGCAACGAACTAAAATGACACCAGAAGAGAATGGAAGAAATAGATTATTTCAGATTTCATAACAGACAGACAATATTGAAACTGACAAACATGTGGTCCCAACCTGCCACGCTAAGAGTGACATACGACTGGTTTTGCTGTGAAGGGTCACAAATGAGAAGACCGCTGTGATATTTGCTGAACCTGTTTGGGGCATTGGTAAAGATCTTATATTCAGGGTGGCAAATTTGGTATGCAAAATTATCATGATGTGAATTGATTTTCAGTCTTGGAGAAAGTATCACGGAGCGATTCTCTTGATTCGTCCAACACCAATGAACTTGACGGCCTTCACTCACCAAAGCTTGTGATTGAAAGTGGGCCATCAGGAGATGAAGAAGCACCGGTGAACTCTTCTACACCAGTAAAAGAATCACCAGCCAAACAATCACCAGCCAAAGAGTCACCAAGCGTTGAACAGGTTTGTTGTCCAAGATGAAGTGACCTTTCCTGATGTTGACAGCTCTTGTTTTCCATCAATAACACCTCCTTGAGTACTAATAATCAAGGTTTTTCTTTTAGGTTAGTGAGCTTCTCAACCGGAGCAAGGTCACCACACCTCCACCTCCTCTGGTGACTGATGAAAGACTTCATAAACTTTGGCCACAGCCACAGAAGATTGTCCAGAAGGAGGGGCGGCCATTCAAACCCGCTGAAAAGTTGAATTTCTACATCGCTGAGGGTGTTACAAAAGGTAGGTGCAACGTCTCTATCACATGAAGAGTGGGTCTACCTGGGATTGAATCTGGAACCTCAGAGGTGACAGACGCTATTATTTGCACTGTGCCACTCTGACAGCTTGATTTCAAATCATAATTCATAAGATTGTCTTCACATCCTCATGATCATCTTTCTAGGTTCTGCACACCAAATACTGGATATCCTACACCTCAAGACAAAAGAGTTGGAAAGTCTATCATATGAACAAGTTGTGAATGTCGCACCAAACAGAACTACCACGGGAGATTTTCCTATCACATGCCACATCAACGGTCAGCTGTTCTCTAAATCGGAATGTTACAGGTTAAATGTGGTTCATCATCAGGTGAGTATCTTATGGAAATTATTGACTTAATCAACTTCTTTGTTACATTGATGACAGCTGTACCTCAATGGATGATGATGTACTGTCAACTTCAGATCAAGCAGAGTCCAGTGTCCAAATCAGACCAATGATAGTCCCTTGTTCTTTCTTGTAGATAAAACTCACGGCATCAGATCCATGTGGCTTCTTCTATGGCTTGAATACACTTCTTCAGCTGTTGAAACTGTGCTCTAGAGAAGATGGTATCCCAGCTTTACAGGTAATCTTCAAAAAAAACTTTGTCACCTTTGGACTTCAGTCATGGTCCTGAGTCCAGTGAGTAGAGTCATTACAAATTATTAGGATCGACGCTTCACCTTGCTTTGATTGTCAATGGAAAGAATTGTTAACTCTGGCTCAGTTAGGAAAACAACTCTCATTACCCATTCCTATTTTTAGGTGGCACCCAGTCAGCTTCTCCTTCATTTTGGCCCAAACGACTCCTCTAGAATATTCCTATCTCATTTCTGTTTTCAGATCCTTGATTGGCCTAATATGAAGTACAGAGGAGTTCTGTTGGACTTCTCCAAAGGAAGGGTACCAAATATCAACACTGCCAAGAATGTCCTAGAGATTCTTTCAAGTTTGAAGATTAACATGGTACAGTTCGTTTCCATTTTGTTGTCAAGTTCCCTTGGATCCACGTCAGTTAGCTCTTTTTTTGTTGGAATGTCAAAATACAGGAATTTCTACCATTTTGTTTCCAGGTCCATCTGTATACAAGATTCAACATCCCAAACAGTCAAAAGTGGCAGTTTATCTACTCAAAAAGGTGAGTAACACAGAGTTGCATTTTGACATTTCATCTTAAAGCGTGGCTTAGAACTCAACCAGCCCCTTTTTAAGCTGTGTGGAAAACTGCCAGAAAAGAAGGTATGTGTGGACACCTTACAGAGAGTGAAATGAAAGTGATCTAGTGGCCCCTCAGTCCCTGCCCAAATGTACCTCTGGGTCACGATGTGCTAAGCTAATTTGGCTGTGGAATGTTTGGAAAAAATACACACAAACCAGGCACATCTGGCTAGTATATCTGACCTTTGGTAGAAGAAACAGTTGGAGTTCATGACTTTTTCTCAACTTTCCAGTGATTTGTTGACCTTGGAGAAATTCTGCCACGACAGATTCATAGACCTTGTACCAGTTCTTGACGTGGCACCTACAGTTAGCTACACTGATCTCAACGACCTCTATTTTGATATACAAGAATTCATTAGTTGTTTTATCAGTACAAAGTAAGTATGTTTCAAAGGCTATCGAGGTTCTTAATTGGGGGAACATTGTCAGTTCAACTTCCCTTGTAATAATGCCCCATTCAATGTTGGGTCCTTCCAATACACTTGTGGGTTTAAGCCTAAATTTCCGGTCTTTGTAACTCTGTCATTTGATTGGCTGTTGACAGAAGACTTGATGTTGATTGATGATGATTTCATTTCAGGTTTATTAGCCTGGGTCCAAGAATGAGCAGCTTTCTTCTGGACACAGACGAGGGTGACGTGTTGGTCTTGGAAGACGCCCAGAAACTTCTGCCGCTGCTACGTAGCCATACACCTCAAGTCTGTGCTTTTGTTTTCCATGAAAACGTTGATTCTATGCAAGATATTATACCATCTGACATGATGCTTATGGAGTTCGGATTTCAGGTATGTATAGCATAGTAACTTGCCAGATATTTGCCACCCTCAGAATCGGTGAGGTCACCAACTCAGAAACACTTCTTTAACCCTGTGGTGCTTTAAGAAAGAAGGCCACTTAAGATTGTGTGGCACTTCGGTTGCACAACAGGAAGATAAAATCCAGGTCACGAGGCAGGATGTCACAAGATATGAACATTCTGTGCGATAAACCTGGGACAAAACTATGCTGAATCTTTGCGGATGGTCATGTAATTTTTGTTTCTTCTTCAGGCTGATTATGATTTCCATAAGTATTCTAAGCAATATGCGGAGATTGGCCTTCCATATGTGATATGTCCTGGTACGGCAGCCTGGAATAGGTACGCTATAACTGATCAACGATTACTTAATGCCAAATGCAGCATTCTTTATTATAGCATTAGGTTTTTTGCCCAAATCACCAATTGGAGCACTCTTGCCCCAGTACTTGCCTCATATTTTCAAACTGCTGACTCTGTAGGCAGTGTGAGAAAACCGGTATCCCTCTGAAGTTGCAGGAGTAACTTGTCATCTGAGATTAGGCAAACCTGGACTTACGGTAAACCATAATTCTGAAGGTGAAATTCCTTGTGTTGCCACTACACCATTCAGACCACTGAAGATATTTCCTCCAAATGTATCAGGAAGTCCTTGTTTGACATTTTTATCCACATGTCAGTTAAATATATTTGTGTTTTTGCACTTCCAGCCTAGCTGGATGTCCAGAAGCAGCTATAGGCAATATCTACAATGCTGTGAAGGCTGCCTCATCGAATGACGCTTTGGGCATCAGCGTGTGCCATTGGGCTGGTGTTGGACACATGACGCATCAACCTTTCTGTTGGCCTGGACTAGTCATATCAGCTGGACTGTCATGGAATTCAACTTCCCATTGGGTATGCCAAGTACATGTATACATTTAATACATACCACTTGCCGTATTTTGTCATTATGACATAGAGTACTACGACCCGGATGCAGATGCCTTCATTGTGTATTGTTCATTACAGGATTATCTCCATGCCAACTTAGCTGAGTTGATGAACAAGTTCGTGTTCTTCGATGAAGGCTCAGTAATGGGTCAGGTCATCCTTGAACTCGGCCGGGCAGAGACTTACATCATAAGATCCTCAAGAAATCAACATGGTTAGTACAATTCCCTAACAAATAAGCATTGGTTGGTGCTAGTTATAAGTTTGTGTTGTGGAGCACAGTTAAATAAGATTTTGGGCGTGATGGACTTCTTTGTTTTATCATTCAGGTAATGACAACAGCAACCTCCCAGCTGAAAACGGGTCAACACTCGCAATGCTTTTATCTCAACCAGATGAAGTTACCTTAGATTTGTTAACTGCTGAAATTTTCCAGGTGTGGTATCAAATTTTCTTGTATTTGGTTCGACGTGATGACGACTGTCGTAATGGAATTATTTTATGGCTGAATTTTCAAAGGGTGCTTAGCTTTCCTCCAACAGAGACTAGAGGCGTAGTGAGGTGTCTGCTGAGGGTCCAGTGTCTGAACTGACTCAAGATGCACATGGTATCAGGAGAAACCTGCAACTGTTGGCCCACTTACATTTGAGAGTTCTTTTGCATCTTTTCCAGAAAACTATGCGACATATTCGAAAATGTCAGAGTGAGCTATCTAAAGCCATTGTAAAGTGTAGTCAGTCTGAACATATCATCTCTGAGGTCCAACTAACAGCTGATATGATGCTGTTTGCTTGTAGGTAAGGAAATCATTTGTAAAGATTGCACTATGAAACTACCCAATTCTCTCCTCTTATGTTCTACTCTAATATCCTGCTGGCCCTGGAGGATTTCATTTCTGGCTGAGTGGTTAGCATGCTGTCTGACAAGTCAAAACAACCCATGTTAGATGGGTGGAAGACCTGTGTGGGGCAGCATGGAAAACAATATGATGACTTGTGACACAAAGTCTTTTTCATTGCAGGATTGGTCGGTCTCTAGCAAACATAGGACGGAACCCAGGATGTGCTGCAGATGCAGCGGGTTTAGCTGTGATAAATGTTGGTATAGCTAACTTACCACCAACAACCAAAACAGACCTTGCGAACCGGTAAGTCCAGTTTGGTGCAATTGTTTGAGTAGCAAAACTTTCCTTCTCTAACCTGATGTGAGCCCTAACCAGTCCCCTAAAACAATGCCAGTAGTCGGGATTCAGTACAATCCTTAGCCACATCATTCACTTTGGGTCTAGTAAGTTCTCTCGTGGCTAGGCTGCCAAAAAGATGAGTAAAGCCAATCTTGAGCAAACTGATATTTTATGAAAGCTACCATCTTATTTACAGGTTATTGGGGTTAATAGAAGATTACAAGAAGAACTGGAGCCATAGGAATCTCCGTCAGAGCCTACAGTCCTCTCTTACGGCCTTGATGTCTATATTCAGGGCACTTGTTCCTGATGGCGAAGTTGGTGAACCTTAAAAAACGTGCTGAAATTTCTTTCATATGCAGTCAATAAAGAAGTAGCACATGCCATGTAGAACATCACCTTGGCTCGTTTTGAGTAGAATACATGTAGTGAAATTACAACACTCTTGAGGGAAAGGTTGCACAGTTTCCAGCCGTGACGAGTTATGGCATTATGTAAGAGATCGTGAATAGCTCTGACATAACATAACTGATCATGACCATGGTAGCTTTAATGATGAGATGTCCTCCTAACAGAGGTGTTCACACTGGGGGGGTTCCATTTCATGTGTCATGGTTTGAAGAAACTTTGAGTTCTGTTTAAGTTTCTGAAGGAATATTTCCTCTACGAGTATGGCCTCCCCAGCCTCTATTCTTGCGGCTGCTTCCAATTCCGCTTCTTGCCACATTTGTTTATGTTTTGCATCCTCCTGACGAAGTTCCTCTTCCAATACTGCGTCTGTTTCTCTCTGATGTACTCCTTCAATTACTGGAGTTTCATCGGGCATAAACAGTTCAGCCTCATCTACACTTTCAGTCTCGGGTACAGTCAGTTCAAGACTGTCCTGTGGCATGAATTCAAACAAGCGTTCTAACGTATGTTCATCTTTTGCCAAGTAAGTGAACGTTTTAAAATATGAAAAGCAAGTTACACTGTACTTGTTGATGTTGACATCGGGATACCTTATAACCACAAGTCTTGGATTTTTCTTCTCTTCAATCCAGTAAGAATAGGCCATGTCAAATTCATACTGGCAGTGTTCACGTTCAAGATAGGAAGTGGACATGATGATGATTGTCCGTCTGCTGTGTTTTATCGCGTTGAATTCATTCCATTTGGATGCCATCGCAGGAATAAAGTGGCGTTTGTGCTGACATATTTTGAACGGTGGAACGTGCTGTTCCAGGTTCGGTATTAGCTCTTGCTCAACCCACTCTGCATCGGCTTCACAATAAGAAACAAATGCATCAAATTTCATCCCGGTAACATCTTGGTCATTGATTACAGCATCACGTGATGGGAGAACTCGCATTGGATTTCTTGCGAGCGTATCCATTTTGAAAAAAATTGTAGTGCACGCAGTCACTACCAATACCACAAGGAACATAGACAGAATGCCTGTTTGAATGAAAAATTCTCTGGTTTCAGTCAATTTCGGATCACTACAAAAGTGATCATCATGAACTGTATAAAACACTTGACCCCTGTTCCATTCGGGTGTTGCACACTTAATTTCATCAGCCCTTACCAAAATGTTCTGTGCAATCAAATGATTCAACCATGTTTTCATCCAGCGTGCATCGCAACTACAGTTCCATGGATTATTATGCAAAGCCAGCTCAGTTAAATGTTCCCAAAAAGGAAGACCTACTTCCGAGTCTTGTGAGTGAATGTGATATTCAAAGGATAAAGTAGTTATTTTATTATAACTTAGATCCAAGTGTGTCAGGTTGGAGAGTTTTTTGAACACATGAAGAATTTCAGTGTTGGTTAAGTTGGAGTTGCTTAAATCAAGAAAGTTGATGCGGCCTTGTATTGACATCTCTACCAAGTCGTGAATCATCAATTTATCTGAAGGACTTGGGCCTACATTACTGAAATTGTTTCCATTTAAGTAGATGCTTGTGCTTATTCCTTGAGGTATATGGTTTTCTACAGCTGATGTATTGAATGCTATTGATGATGCAGGGTCAAAGTTTGGGATGCTTTCCTTGTGTAAGTTTGAGCAATTTACAACCAACAGTTGATCAGATGGTTTAATGAGGAATTCACATTCGGATTCCTTGTGTGGAAGCAAAGAACATGTCAACTGGTGTAGGATGCCTTTATCTAGCAGACTGTAAGATCTCATAGTGTTCGGTGTGTGACATGGATACAGATCTCCATAATTCCAGAAGAAAAATTCTCTCGCACGAATTTTAGACATTAAATCCTGGCTGTCGTCTGCTTCGTTCTCCCCGGTGTGGCTTACAAAATTGTGCATTGCTCGTAGGTATGAGTACATCTTACAATCACAGTGGAATGGATTATTGGGGAGGTGAACGTGGCAAAGGAGGCTGGCGTATCTGTACACCATTAGTGATGTTCGACCAAACACATCCTTCATGGACTTGATCTTATTATGTTCCAATAGGAATAAATTCCTCATCGGTTGTTTCTTATGATTGTATTTTTCTATACAAGAGGTGATGACTTTTTCATCGATATTTTTAAGGATGTATTCATGAGGCATATTGGACCAAGTGCACTTTTCAATTTCGTTATAGGAGAAGTCAATAACGTGAATGTTCAAGAATATGAGGGGCAGTGGAACTATTCTTAGCTTGTTGTGTGAAACGTTCAGGTAATTGAGATTTGGGAGAATTGTTAAGTGTGTTGTGCCATTCAAAATGTCATCTCTTATTTCAGTTATGTTGTTATAGTCCAAGCGTAATGTTTCCAGATTTCTCGCATTCTCTAGTAGTCTGAGGTCAATGATTTTCACATTATTATGCGATATATCCAAAATTTTCGGTGTTCTAGTGAACACTGACTCATCAAGATTCTCAATGTGATTGTACTTTAGGTCCAGAAAGTCCATTTCATTGGGAAACGTCTGGAAACGCCAAGAAGGACGAAACACTTTTAATTTGTTATTTCTCAGGTTAAGTGTTTTGAGACTTGTTGCAGTTGTAAACACATGCCCTTGGATATGACTTATATCGTTGTTCGACAGATCTAAGTATTCAAGATTCCATGGGATTCGAAAATTGAGGGACGCCAGTTCATTATGATGCAACTGTAGTGTTCTTATGCGTAGATTACCGGTAGTATCCCCCGAGATTGATAGAGGGAAAGAAAAATATCTTAATTTATTGTGCGATAGATCTAGTTGAAGTAAGTACTGGTATGGTATGTGAAAATTGATTCCTCTTAAGGAATTATTCCTTAGAGATAAGTATACTAAAGTATCTAGTTTAAGGAGAGCTTTTTCTCTGATGTTGTGAATGTTATTGTGTGAAAGATCCAGGTAAAAGAAATGCCACAGTTGTCCAAAGTCTAACTGGTCAATGGATTCTAGTGCATTGTACGAGACATTCAGATATTTCAGTTTTGAAAGTCTGCGCAGGCATGTTGGTAAATTCTGAATACCATTGTTGACAATTGCCAACCTTTGGAGATTTTCAAATTGACAAATGATATCAGGCAACGTGGATATGTTATATTTGGTGATTTCCAAGCTTGTTAATCCTGCTGTTACTGAAAGGATATGTTTTAACAGTTGACTTAAGTTTTCTTGTGTTGGTTCTGGACTTAAGCTTTTAGCAGGGCCTTCCCTGCCTGTGATGAACAGACTTGAACAGCCTCGCCAGAAACAGGAGTATGGTCCTCGACATTTGAAGCTCTGACCCTCCAGATGCCATTCAAATTGTCTTCCTTCTGTGGCCATCATTTTATGCCAGTCTGTCAAATTTCTGCTGCCTGTTTGGTGAAAACTCACTGGTTTGATCACAGTCCATTTGTTTATGACATCAGTGGCAGGGCTTGGCTTCACTAACTCTGTGTCCTCACAAAAAAACGTCACAGAACTTTGTGATTCAATGATTGGCAAAGTTGTTGTCTTGCAAATTGTTCTGCCTATATCAAGGTTAATATCTCTGTCATTCATAATGAGCGAAAGAGTGTTCACTATATTTCCCATTCTGCATGAATACCTCTCTATTTTTCCTATGAAAGAAAGGAATTCACAATGAAGTTCATCAAATACATACTCCGTGATGTTGTAATTGTTGTATCCATCTGTGGAATCTCCTGTAGGTACCTGGAATGCTAGGCTTTTTGTTTGGGACATGGTGATAGCACATCTTGATGCTGTGTTGCTTCTTACTCCCAGTTGACATGCAAAGATGCTGCACAGTAGAAGCCACAGTCCAGGATGATCCATGTTTGCCTTGTTCCCCTAAAAAACAGAAACTAGAGTCATCGATGATCATTATTATTTCACAGATCCAATTTGCATAGATGTTAAAACATTGAGATCTGAGCCAAGCATTGTTGATGTATTAAACTTTGAGCAAACTTCATGAACAACTGGCTCTGTCTTATGCCTGAAGTGACAAAATCAAGGAATTGTACTTGCCATAACCAGCAACAGCTAACAAGAATTCCGACTGAAAGTTTGATTTAACTGGGAGTGAACTGACACAAGGAAATTGTATGGCCTTGAATTCCCTGCGAAGGCAAAGTTCCTTCGTGGTTGGTATTCTGACTGAAAGCTTTATGAGACTGGGAGTGAACTGACAAGGAAACTACATGGTATTTTGTGGGAATTCCCCAGTGAAGGGAACGGTCAATTATTTGTGGCCTGATAGCATATTAATAGGTTAATCAAACTATACTGTGAACTGGACATCCATTGATTTTGTCTATGCTCTGTTATCAAATCAACTACATGTATGCGCGTAGATATTGAAATAAATGTAGATTGTTTCCTTGGGTCAGGTACTTTGGTCGCAATTCAGAGTTTTCACATTTGCGATGTGGACAAGTAACCACGTCCTCTTCTTTCAACAAATCCCATATGATGGGATGGGTATACCGGTAGGCCTTTGGTAGCTGTAGTTGTAACTTGAACAAATTCTTGATTAAATGGTGCATTTCAGAATATCTGTTGCTATGCAGTATTTAGACAGCTTGACATTACATGTATATCGGCACGTACTGGTAATCAGTAAATTATTGTAAAAAATTATGAATTTTTGATTAGAGCTATTAAGTTTTGTATTAATTGAAGATGGCGGTGCCAAATTATTTCAAACAGAGATATGATAGTGATATTGTACCTGTTTATATTTGATGCGACATAAGTACACATATTTATTTCTGTAACTCACAGTAGTGTCATCATCTATTTGTATTTTTTAACTGTATGTGTGAGCCTTGTCCAAGCAAACTTATAAATGGCATATTTTTATCCTTCAGAGCCTGGGTGTTCCAATGATTTCTACTAAGTGGCACAGAAAAAGTGTCCCTTGAACAAGAGTTTGCCTACTGTTCAAGCTTGGAGGAATTATACTTGACCATAGACTGATCATTAGAGAAGTATAATTCCTCTAAGGTTCCAGAGACACCTTTTTCTGGGCTACCCTGTCGGCCTAGCTACCAATTATGCAAAGTCTTTCTTTTTGTTCCCATTTTGAGAGGACAAGCTAAATTTGGTCAACTTTGTATTCCATCCAAATTTTTATTTCATTTCACAGATGTGCTGTAGTCAAATGTTGTAAAGTTGTGGAGTGAGCGCCGCGGGAGTGAAGCGGCAAAGATGAGAACCAGTCTATTAGTTTTGTATAGTTAGTTAGTGCAATCTTTCGCGTTCAGATGGCGACAGCATCGATAGCCGTAGACTGCTCCTGCGCCCTCGACCCTCGTAACGCTTTGCTGGTGCTCGTACAGCGGAAGAGGGCAGGGACCCGTCTACGGTAGCCGGTGTAATGACGGAGAAAATGTCCCCAGGAAAAAGTGCAAAAGATCTTGTTGTTATAAACATTCTTTAATCTCTGGCGATTGGTTATGCACCTTTATCCGCCACGGAACAGTGGCAGACACATTTTACAGGGGGACATTCTTGACTCGAACACCGGGATGTGTAGGCCTAGGAGGCAAAGATGGGGAAGGGCTATCAGTCAAATTATTGAATAAAAATAGGCCTATGGCTTTGAACATTTGTGTCTTTCTTCTTTATTCAACTAACTCCGTGTCGATCAGAACAGAAATGATTGTAACCCATCACATTATGTATCGGCATTTCCAAGTTCTCATTCATGAGTAGGCCTAAAGAAGTAGGCTATGGAATGAGATTACTGGCATTGCCTTTGCTGTATCACGCAGAACTCGGCCTATAAAGTGCTAGAAAATACCTGACACTCCATTGAATTATAGCCTATAGACCGACAGTCACGTGGTGCAAAGTAGCCTAGTCCGCCGCGTTTTCCCGCCGAAACCATTACCCGTATTTCGAGAAATTGACGAAATTTTGGTTGGTTCTAGATGATAGTGTCAAGCAGTTCTACGATCATAATCGTCCCAAATCCCGGGTAGGCCTGGTCATCCGTTTATGTAACGGGGCGGCTACATCCGTATGCTTCGGTGCTCAAGGCCGATAAATTGGGAGCAAATGCAACCCTTCCTAGCATACATGTACGTTGGTCTGTGA
>NMRB01000377.1:0-27643 GCA_002633025.1 Notospermus geniculatus | reverse complement strand
ACTTTCTTCATTCCATATGGGGTCAAATCAATATGAACGAGTGAATAACTTAGTGCATTTCAGTGTGTTAAAAACAAAAGAATCAGAGCCTTCGTATTCCTTCGAATATCTGGGTGATAACAAGTAAAAACAATGTCCCAGGATAGTCCAACACACAGATGTTGCCATTGAATAAAATGATTTATGTTGAGCACTGGTATATTGGATTGTGTGGAAAAAATGGTGTGACTTCTGCCAATTGTGTTATCAGATTTTCTGGATTACAGCCAAATACAATGGTATCAATCTGATAACATCAGTGTATCAAGTGTGGCATCCATAGTTAGCGTAATTTGTGTGTGATCATGATTTTCCATCTGTATCTGATATTCACTGGTATTGCTTATAGGAATAGGGCCTGATGTGTGAAACTATGCACCTACTAATAAGTTTAAAGTAGTCACTTACGTAGATATCATCAAAGAACATCAATTACAAACAGCATAACTTATCTCAAAACATTGCCTGCCCCCCACTGTACAAACTCTCTATAATGTATAGTGCATAGCACAGCTGAATTGTCTCCATTTCAGTTTTCGCTTTAAACAGGTTTAGTGCACATCTTTTAGCATTGTTTTACTGAACGTTTTTAATACCTGTCAAGGTCTACACGTCAGGTATATGCTAAAGCACAATGCACACAAATGTAAATGATACATTGATGTTCTGCACAATGCACTCCAGCATTTCCAAGAGCAACTAGAAGATGGAAGTACCATTTTGCATTGATGAAATAGGCCATTGAGTGATAATCGATGGATGATCTAAGTTTCATCTGTTGTAATGTATTTATATCATAATGGGTATTTTTGACTAGATATTCAGTATTGAATATGGTGATGGAGTTCTTGTAGAAAACTATACCATTCTTCAGCCCTGATCATGAAATTTAAGGGGAATAAGCAAAATATGTATAAGTATACCGGTCCATGATTTCTCAATGCACTCTCTATGCTAGACTAATCTCAGCTGCAACTCATTTCATCTGTACATCTGTGATGTGTAGGTATTTAGCAAAATGAATTGATGCCTGATGGTGCACATCTGCTTTCACACCAGACAGTCTGCCATAAGTTCGCTCATTAATTCCCACGGTCCTCCTACCTTGTAATGTAAACCTGTGGCCCATCAGAGAGAAACATACTGGTTTCTCTGTTTGTAAACTGCTGATGAGGTTTCGATCTCAACTACTTGCTTACTAATCATGACAAGAATTCACTTCTCTTCTGATTTCGTGTGAAAGTTTTCCTGTGAATTCTCACCAAACTATTCACTGCAAACAGGAATACCACAGGGTTGTGTACTTGTACCGTATTTAACCTGTGTTAAGTACAAGTATGCTCTATAAGCATAATGGCTGATCAAACCATGATAACTTGTCGTTCGATCTTTTACCAATGCTGTTGAAATATCATACTGAAGTCGTCCATTTGCAGACTATGTCTGTGGAAACCTAAATCAGCTCCTTGTACACTTGTGACTTCTACCATGTTTTTACTCTTTTTGACAAAGTTGTTAGATTTATGAAATTACAATGCATGATCTCTTAATTTAGATAGTCACTCTTCCCATTATAAATATTAAAATCTTTGTTGCGAAGTAGGCCATCCATGATCTGGCTGGCTTTGTGGTCCACATGAAGGTTAATAACACAGTAATTCATTTGTCATTCATATGTCTATAGCTTCGACAAGAATGTTCACCTTGATTAATTGACCATGGGAATGATAATATCATGGACATAAGAAAGCTTGTTCCTCAGTGAAAACAACACCAGAGGCCTGGTTCATATCAGACATGCATGTGGACAATGTAGATATTTAACACCTTGATGTTCGGTGTGATATGTTTTGACTTTCTTCACACACTCTGGAAGTAGCCAGCGTTACAAAGCACTTTAACAATGATTGGTGTCGACTGGTGATGCACTTTGCTACTGAGGGCCAAGGATGAGTCAGAGCTGAAGGTAAATGACACCGGGCAACAGTGGGGTAAAGACCATCATAGACATAAATTCCTGGAAGAGTCAATAACTGGTACTCGAGGCTTTACTCTAAAATGTATGGACGTCAATGCCCCGCTTTGAAGTGAATGGAATATTTGTGAAAATCATTAAAATTTGTCAGGTTTATTGTGTATATTTACATACATGTACTTTTCTGGCATACCGGTACATTGTTGTTATTGGGTACGCCTCCGGTTACAAGTGGATTGGGGTTTCATGTTGGCTTTCATGCCAGACTTCGAAAATATGCTACATACATGTAGGTGTAATCTTGATACTGCCCAATTTGGCATTGTTGGCACAGTCGGAGAGAAGTTGCAACAAGTTAGTCCTGATTCGGGTTGATGAGGTTTGCAATTGCAGTTTTTTGTGGGGTTTTCTTTTGGTTTTCCAAGGATATCGCATAAAAGTGTTTGTCAGCGTCTTGGTAGGATTGGAGTGGGAACTGCGTTCTGTCTGTGTTTCTAGATTCATGTTTATACCACATAACGTATCTTTAAAAGCACGCATCCCTTTGCATAGAAGAGAATTGTACAGCTATCACTTTTTGTACTTCGTCTTAATCTACATTGGTGGGAAACTTTGTTACAAAAGTAAACTTGAAAGCCTTTTTCCAAAAAGTATCAGGTTGTGTGTTAGCCAATACTCAGCTGATGTTTACAGGAAACTGAATCCTGAGGTTTATGCAGCCGAGAATGAAGATATGTGTTGTTTGTTTCGTGAGAAATACATTATGGGAAAATGCTCAGTATAATGAAGATGGACCAGTTTGAGACAACATCTTGCCACAGCAGCTGTATTCTTTGTCTAGCATTGTTTTTTCCCCTTTCACTAACCAACAAAAGAAACCCATTGTTTCAACATGGACTATGCTAACGTAGGTAACATTGGAACTACTCACAGGTATGTTTTGGTAAATTAAAACAAATGATGTTTTATGATATATTTGCTGAACTCTGACGCCCAAGACCTACAAAATACATACGATAACATTCCACTGATGTCCTGTGAATCTTGACAGTGTGGCATCAAAATTGTTCTTTCTCGAATGTTTAGATTTTTTTTAGTGATATATGGTAATACAAATCATGCGATATATCAAGTTGACTGCATGGTGGTATATTGGGAGGAAAATTGTGGTGTGGTGGCATGAAGTACAAAAAGTGGTTTTGAAGTAATTACATCAAAATTTATGACATAGCTTTCGAAGTGAGTCCATTCATTATCGGATGTGTACGCATCTGATATTGAGGAATGGACACTTGCATGCTGGTCTAGTTGGAAGACTCTTACATGTACCGGTACATTTTTTCTACGATTTGTCAAAAACTATTGATCGACTGGTCAGTGTATTGCTCAGGACTGGGTTAATGATTGTTCAATCAAAAGTATTTTGGTGCAGCTTAGAGTTTAACAAATATTCTCACACGTTCTGTAGCAACACAAGTGCTTAAGTCATTAACCAAGACATGATAACTGTCATTCATTGGTGTAAATGAGCATTAACAAGGGCCTATTACATATCACAAACATGTAAGAAAGTCTGAGAGATGGCTACAGATGCTTGTTGTTGTAAAGAAGTAGACAGAGAATGTACATCAATCACCAAGTGCTCATAGCTATTTAGGTTTTTCACCTACGGTGATTAGACCGATACGTACAAACACGTGTAGTATCCAGGCTGATTAGGCAGACACGTACGAGCATATGTAGTACTTTCCCAGCAAGTCATATTCAATACTTTCCGTTTTCTCTTCAACAGTCAGCTTTCTCAATGTTGTCTGTTTTCTCCCCGTTTCCTATGACGTTTTCCAAATAGAGGAGCCAGCAGCGCCTTATCTGATCACTTCTCTCATATCAAATAAGTTTTTTATGTGTGTATACAAGAACATCACTTGTTATGGATGATAGCCAAGGGTGTAAATTTCCAACTGTTACATGCTGTTGATTATCACCCAGTGTAAAGAACAGAAGAGTGTGAAGAACAATACCATTGACTAAAGAACAGCTTAAGATTATGAATGGACCAATATTCTGCCATTTCAACACATGAATGAGACGAACAGAGATCATCGATATCTTAAATGCAACATCTAGAACTAGATCCCAAGTGTTTTGCACCTTTTGTATTTCACCTCAATGCTGCTGTATACGTAACAGTGTTAAATTCATGGATCAATTACCAATCTGATATATATATCACCCATCAAACGCCTCCACAGTTGAATTTTTCTTTTTTTCTAATTGCACCTCTTGCTTAGTACATGTACATGTAGTTTGATATTGCATCACACACAAACTGATATACTTAGATGAAATTGACAAACAAATTTTGACCTTATTTCACTCTGTCTAAAAATTTCAGTACAAAAATTATCATTGCCCATGGCAATCTAATACCATGGTAACCAGACATTACTCATGCCTATAATACTTTCAATATGTTATCAGATGTACAGGTTGTCATAGCTACCAGTAAACACTGAAAGGCCTACAGACCTGTGCCTCGAATAGGATGAAACATTGGCTTTGGTGTGAATCAAGCATATTAAAAGTTATCAGAAATGTGCTTTTGGGTTGTACAGATAATAAATATGATGTAGGCGTATACCCTTCAACACACATGTCAGTTCTGCATGGACTTGTATTAACCTGCACTATTCTCAGATCGTGAATATGTGGTTGGGCACAATGAAGGAGATGATTTTCCATAAGAAAGCCCCCAAATTGCTTGTCATCATGATGGATATGCATATGGGTAAAAATGTATTGCCTATTCATATCAATTTATTTGGCATTGCCTATGAAATGAGCCGAGGTCAAACTATCCTGTTTTGCCTATTGCTTAGTGTTTGCCAGCAAATGACAGAAGATGGAATTTGTGAGTGCTATTCAACATTTCTAAAATTCTGTTCCAAGAAAAAACATGTGAAGAGTACAAGCTTGTCAATTTCATTCCATTGACAGCCTGTTCCACTTATGCATACCTTAGTCGTAATGCCTAGTATCCCCCTGTATTGATCATATATGTGTATTATGTGATGATCAATGCTGAAACATGAACGAGGGCGGAGTGTGTGTTTCCTGCCTCTCATCAATGAAATACTAAAAGGTTTCCATAGTGGAAACCATTGTTATTCCTGATACTGAAGGCTTCCAGTGATGCAGGCTAAAGTCAGTCTGTTTACAAAACCTTTTCTCCTTGGTCAACTTATCAAATTCATGAGAAATCATGACACGGCATACTTGATGCAGCCATAGTTAGAACACCATAACTTATCAGTTTGCCACCAATGCTAGGTACAACTTTGGTCAAATTCCTTACTGTCAATTCAGGTAACTTCCTTTCCAATCTGGAAGTTGCATGAAGGGGTATTTTCCTTCAGATGTTCTCATAAGATGCAAATGCATCTACAGGCATATTGTACACCCCTAACCACGTTGGCACCTACGTGCTTCAGTATGCATTGAGTATCATACCTATGTGGATATGGGTCAAGTAATCCATTGTTCACCTCTGCTTCAGCAGCCCTCCATCAATTATTACCCTCTTGTGGTAAGCAGCGGGCTACGTGATCACAATGCCATTACAGCACCCTATTTTCAAATGCAAATTTCTATCAGAGATTTTCAATAATTTACCTAATAATGGCACTGTGGATTCTGTTGTGGGATGCTTTTCAGTGCAGCGTAAGGTATATCAGTTGAGAAGCTGTTTTCTTCTTGTATTATCTATTGTTATTTGATGAAGGGTTGGCTGCACTGTTTGCATCTTTTTCGGCATAACTTTGGACAGATGGCAGGACATATTTGATGGCTTGCACTCTGCCCGTAATGTCATAAATTCACCAGCAAAATCTGTTGATGAGCAGATGCTGGGATTAGATAGGAGAATAAACTATTGGCTTGTGTGTTCAGGGCGTAGATTATCGCAAATCATATGAACTGCCCTGCATATCAAATCGTTCATTGACTTAGCTTCTTGCTACTTTAAATTACATGCCAACTTCTTCGGTTTTTATGGGGTTCGTGGCATAACTGACCCTCTGTAAAAGTTAAAAGGATTTACTGTCCTGGCATGCCCCAAAATATTTATAATCCTGCATTTGTGCAGCGGATAAATGAACTTTGTGTCCTCATTAAGTTTGTCACCCAGTATGTAACCATTGCCCTTGTCGGCTTAAGCCAACCATCAGTACAGTTAGAACTTAATCTGATTATGTATCAAAAGGTCTAGGCCTCTTGGCCATATGGTGGTTTTAAGCTTCACAAACCCCTTTCGTATTGACCATACTTTCCCAGACATTGGCCTGCAGTCGCATATTCTGTGATTCCGTTCACTATCAATTAGAAGAGCAAAGGAGTTGCTTTCCATTTGTGAATTCCCAATAGAACAGACCATAGTTTGCCTCCACCTTCGTACATTCGGCACAGCAGAGAAATGCATTCACATTTACATACATATTGACGGATAGAAAACACTTTCTTCAGTAAAAGAAAGACTTTGTACCTACCTGTCTTTTGAAGTGTCTATTGATATGGCATCTAAGTCTACGGCTCCACAACTTGACCTGTGGTGATAGTCTTTTGATGTGGATTGTGAACTCTCTAAACATGATGTCGTCGAACACTCTAGTTGTTCCAATTTTGATAATCTGTCTTTTTTCTGCACTTGTTCATCTATTGTATATAAATCGTTTTTAATTAAATGCTTATTATTGCTTGGTTTTTCAACAATAAATTCCTTTGAATTTAATGTTTTAGAGTCTTGAAATTCATTGTTTATTTTAATGCACATCTTACTTGGGGGAATAGCATTGAAATTTTCAGTGTCTATGCACTTATTATTTATTTTTGCTTGGTTTTCTAAATTTTGTTCATTTTCTTTCTCCTCATTGTCGGCTCTTACATTGGTTTTCCGTCTTCGGCACAGTAAAATGACGACAACTATAATGATAACTAGAATTGGTATTCCAACACCCAAACATATGATGGCTACGATATGTGGCATGGTCAAACTTGGAGAATCCTGCGGTGCCTCAAGGGCAAGGTTTGTCCCATTTCCAGTTTCACAACGTTGCCCTTCGAATCCTCTCTTACACTCGCACATGTATCCATTGACTTTATCTACACAATTTCCACCATTCAGACATGGAGCACTTGAACACTCATTGAAATCAACACTGCAATCCTTGCCCGTTAATCCTGGTGGACAAATGCAACGAAAATCATTCGCCAGATCCTCACATGTTCCATTATTAGCACATGGCTGCGTGATACAATCATCCACATTTTCTTGGCAGAGAGGGCCAACAAATCCAGGATTACACCGACACTTGAAATCATTCACTAAATCCTGGCACTTTCCATTATTTTGACAAGGATTTGGGTTGCAGTCATCTTCATTTGTCTCACAATTTTGGCCAATATATCCAATTGGGCAAACACAACGATATCCATTGTATTCATCAACACAGCGTCCATCTAGAAAAGAAACATTTGTTCATTTCACTAAGTGGGTAAACATACAAACAAGATTGGGGAAATTTCCCTCTCAACTGATTCACACATCGTTTCTAATGCAATGAGCAGGCCTTTGCCAAACACTTCTCAATCTCATCTTGCATACCACTGCAGGAAACAAATCTACACTAATACCCATTTTATACGCAAATTTGAGTGGGCTAGGATAATGGAAATCTGATTGATATGAGCTGACATATCATATTGATGAGAAGTAATTGACAATGAAGCAAAAACGAAGAAGTGTCTGTCAAGTTACTTTCTCACTTCACAAAAGTTTGTCAAGTCAGATATCACATCTTCTGATATATTATTGGTTTGTAAAATCAACTGGACATTGGTAATTCGAGCCACCCTCTGTAATTCTATGTCTCTCATTTAGTAAATACTAGTAGTACTTCGGTATTCCCTTCCAGGCATTCTGCAATGATTTTTGCAATGCGGTACCTGGCATATGTTAACAGCTCAAACAAATACTTGGGGGCATGCAGGTATTCCCCACACCTTTGTCTGAGTAACTTGAGACGAATAGTAACCTTTATAATTCCCTGGTCTGATTAAAACTATTTTATTTTTTATCACAACTGTACATCTTGTATCACATTGCTTCCAGTTGTATACTACTTATTATACAGGATAAATGACTGCCAAGTTACCGACTGTTTTCTTAGCTTGCTACCACAGCTTATTTTATTTCATGCCCCAGGTTTAACTTGCACATTGTGTTGTCTTGGTGTGGGGGTGAATAAAATAGGCAGTTCAGCTGATGTGCCATGAGAAAGTCTCCATGAATTTTATTTATAACTGAAATTTTCAGTTGCCTCTTCTGAGGTGTGAAAGAAAACAAGTTTGTACAAGTTGTGAAGATATTTGCCCACTGGCCATATCGTGGTCCTAGTTTAAGCCGTTTTATTCACAGTAAAAATCAAGAATTGGTTGGGAGGTTTTGTGCACAGATACAGGAGGTCTAAACCTTTGTGTTATCATTGTCTCTACAGACCTTTCATTAGTGGACCCTCACTGAGCAAAGTGTTTGCCGCAAGAAATCATTGTATAATTCTTGTTTGATGAGTTTAATCAACGGTGGACTACTCCCTAGGGTTACCCTCTCCTCCATGTTGCACAATTGGGAAACCGAATTCCCAAATTGCATAACTTCTCCTTATTGCTTGTCAGAAGCAACAGTCCCAACGCTGGCTACCAACCACTGGCATGCGATGTACAATTGGGATCCACTGATAATTGTAGGGTCTCCTTCATCAAGAGTCCCTTCTACCTCATTTTCACACCTTTGAAGGTGTAGGAGGAGAAAACAGGATCAAGGTGTAGGATTGCAGTTCGACTCTGCCAAATGATCCCACGCTAAATCGAAAATGGGGCGAATTCCTCACTGACTCGAAATGTTTCACCCCAGCACCAGGAACTTTATCATTTTATCTCATATATTTGGCTTGTGTGATCTGAATAGCAAATACCCGGTACCACAAAGAGAAAAATCAAGTGCTTTCATAATTTTGCAAAGCGCTTATACAGTGCATGTGTCTCTTAGCTTGAGACAACAATAGACCAAAAATTACTGTTTTCCTTGGCAGATTTTGTGTTTTTTCACACCATACGTTAGTTTCTCTTTTACAAATGAGCAAGGTTCACCTTACACTTCATTTACCTCGAATAAAAAACTGCAGATATGGTGGTAGGTAGGTGATGAAAGTTTTCAGAAGTTCCAATGGGTGAAGTTATCGAAGTAATTTGCTGGTGGTAATTCATTTGAAAAGAACCAGAGATCTTCTATGTATTTCATGATTGTTTCTAGAATACTGTCCACACTGGTTAAAACGTAAACTGAGAGAAGTACGCTTGAAATGATTTCTATACTGTTTCCTTACCATGTTTGCAGGGGTTTGAGAGACATTCATCCTTTTCCATTTCACAATCGACTCCATGGAAAGCAGAATGGCATTGGCATTCATATGACTCTCCTCGATCATAGCATGTGCCGGCATTTTTACAGGGATTTTCTTTGCAACTGGTGCTATTGGACTCGCAGTGCCTGCCATGATATGAATGTGCACAGTTGCACCGGAAGGTTCGACCAATGTCCTGAAAGTAAAGAACGTTCAGATATAAGTTATTTGGCTAAGGAATCAAGATTATGCCAGTGAACAATTCGTACTGAGATGTGTCTTTTGCTTTAAACTGAGGAGATGATCATTGCCACACAAACCCAATAAGCCTCATTCTGTGATTGCCATAGAGTGTTGGTTCTGCCATTACATTGTAACAACATGAATCCACGACATATCTACTGTGTTGAGCCAAACAACTTCAATTTAATCACAGAATTCAATATCACTGTGTTCATTTCATATGTATCGATCCATAGAGTCTTCGAACTAAGGGCTCTTATAGCATACCACATGGGAAAAACTATTATCCTAATATACAAAATATTAGACAAATAAATATATCTATAAATTACTAGGAATCATCGTGGCCATAAATTCTCACACACTCATTGCTCCCAGACTAGCGTACTAACTGTTGCCATTGAGCTTGAGAAAGGCAAATAGAAGCCGTAACCAAACATGATTTGGTGTGTGTGCAGTTAGTTTAGGAGCAATAGATAAGTTTAACCCCATCACACATAGTGACTCGGCAATCATTATAATTTTATGGTAGATTCAGGGCACCCACATTTCACCAGCAATATGGCCCTTTTTGTCCCTATTCCTTTATTCCCAGATTACTAGGAATGCAAAACAATTCTGTATGATACGTTTACCATATCATTATAGTTCTTGACAAAACTGCATTTTAAGGATCAGTCCTGGTCACTTGGTTATGGTTGACATAACAAACGTAACCACAATGGCCTGTCTCTGTGATGCCTGGTTACCTACAGGGTCTGCAGTTTTGATTAAGTGAGATTTGAGTCGCTTTGTTCAGTGGGTACTTTCCAGGGTTAATCAATGCCTTTGTTACTGTCGACAAATAGGGATGCCATGCATTTTTTATAAGGCTGTGTTTGCACATGGAAAGAATTTGCAACAGATTAGCCCTACTAACCAACAATAGCCAAGGCGGATTTCTGATACTAACAGGGTGCAGCAGATCAAATTAAAACTGAGACTGGAAAGACATATTGTACGTTGCATGGTAGTTGATGAGTCGCATATTTGTTGATATTGCTTACCGTACAAGTGCCTCCGTTCAGACATGGATTCTCAATGCAGTCGTCTATGTCCTTGTCACGTAAGATCTCGCAATTAGTTCCAGAGAATCCTGGCCGGCAGTGACATGTGTAGCTACCTCGACCAGTGTTGGTACATGTTGCACCATTTAGACATGGCCGATGGTTGGTGCAGTAATTGAGATCTGGAATGAGGGAAAGTATAATGGATATCTTATTATTTTACCCGTTTTGTTTTTCAAATGAAATTTTCAAAATATCTATATTCTATATCTATATTTGTCTATGTTGAAAAAGTCTGCCTTATGTCTACAGAATGGATACTATTGTCTTTCCCATGGCACGTGATAGATGTGATGAGGCAGCAGCAGCACAGTTCCCCCCTCTGTTCTCTATCTCATACTCTACCCCAGCAATATATTAATTATACAATTGGTGACTCCTGTGGTGTATTTCGTATGGGTTATACCCATTACAATATCTCATACGGTCCCTAAATATATCATCACAGACTGTTGCAGCACATCACTATTGTTGAAATAGAAAGGATTTGTCACTAACAATGGAGTAGTCAGTGACAGCTGTCTACTATCAAAGTAAAGAAAGGACCACTGCTCAAAAGACTACAGAGGAGACTAGTTGTATCTGTCTAGATTACATTTGATTTGTCTATGACCAATTGCTCGAGATATGCATTATGTGACTTGCATTGATTGGCGGACATCTGTGTCCTTAGGTTCTGCTCTAAACAAACGAGGTATACGCGCTTCCAGAAGTGACCTCGTGGACATCATGTCAACAGTAAGTTTACAGAGAGAAACCTGCCAGTCACAGAAAAAGCCATCTCTTCAACAAATATGAATTTTAGAATGCAAAATCGATTTTAAGTATGCTTCATCATGGTGAATGAAGTCTACTAAAATGCATTGTTTAGCTGGCATGTGCATTGCAGAAAATCAATGGAGGTAAACATTTGAGAGAGGTATGTGCAATTGCGAAAACATACTTAAAAGGTACTCATTAATAGCAGCATGGAAAGCCAAGGTAATAACGTACAACATGTCCTGTTTCTTTGGGACACAGATTCACACAGAGAAATCTGATGAGCAGTCCATGCATTAGTACCCAATTAATTAAGCTCTTGTACGCTGTAATTGGCCATATAAGTTTCTCATTTTCGGTAAAACAATACAGGTGGTCTCATCGGGGCAATAAGTTCACCACTTGGGACCAATAAAGAGCTCAACATTAATCAATAGTGCGCTGAAACACTAGTCCAATTTAATTGGCATCAATATCCGGAAGACACAGTGTCTCCATCCAGAGGCAATTAAGATCTGCAATGCTGCGAATAGGCTATGATTTGAACAGCAATATCAGCAGTTTAACGTATTTGCTGCACCCAAATCCGAATCCTCTAGTGTCATCAATACTATTAATCCACACTTACACCAAGAGGTATTTGAAATAATTGGTCCATATCCAATTTATCCCATATCACCTGTGAGTCGTGAACCCACATTAAGTACATTTCTCGAATTCATCCAAATGTAAGATTCATTTTCATCCTTGATTTCTACTCTGTTTTTTGCCAAGTGTCATAGCAATCACTACGGTGTCATATATACATATAATTCAAACGGCTTTGCCATTATTTCATTTTTTCCGAAATGGCTTTATCGTGTTTCATGTTTCATCATTGCATGATGTGATATGGACGAAATCTGAAATCCTAATGCATACCTGAGGGGTTACCTCACGTTTATTAGATTAGGAGATGATTTCTGTCCTAATATCCGTTGTCAAAAGATATCAACCTGTTTACCTGTGATTGTGAACTGTTTTATATTACCGTTATAGTACATTTTTACCTCAGTTCACCTGTATCTATTTCAGACAGTTGTTTTCTAGCAATAATTGTATGCTAGTTGAATAGTCTCATGGCACAGACAAAAATAACCAGTGCTGATCAATAACGCTTTAACTAAAGAACTGAGGGGAACTTGTCCTCATTTTACATCTTTGGTATTTAAATTTGTTTAATTACGATTTCAGTGTGGTTACCATTACGAAATTATGAATTATAAAAAGCTTTTATCCTCGTTTTCCAGGTTCTCACATTGGTAATATGTTTATAGAACTAGCTTTTACTGCCAGACTTAAATATTAAGCATCCTTTTTTGCAAAACCAACTACCGATTACTAAGACAGCCTCCATTTTCCAAGAATATACATGTACAGACTTGTTCTTAAGTTTTCATGTCTTACCCTTGCTTGGGATCTGGACCCAGAACAAGCCTATCTAAAGACAACAGGAAGGGCAAAGTTAGACTGATTCTCTCCGTATTTTCCAGTCTATTGAAGGAATCTGCTGCCACCTAGGTCTACTAGTGAAGACGCAAAAGGCAACCAATAAGCGTACATGTGTCCTCGGTCCTGCACCAAGCAATGCATGACCATGACCAATCCCTGTGAATGCATCTTTAATGCTACCTAATCAGGATACCATAATTTAATCAAAGAACATGCTAGATGTCTGCGGTTGTATCCAATTACTAGCAACTCTCCAGGTTCGAGGTATTCCACAAACTCGAAAGCAGCATCATTTTACACTCATGCCGCCATCTCTGAAGATTGCAAGTTCATGAATAATGCGGCATCGGCTACAAGATATATTGGCATGTTGGTTGGCTGATCTCATGCAATGAATATACATAGACGCGTTTGAAAGGTACAAGGTTAACTTTCAAGTCAAATTAATAAGTCCTAGCATTAGAAGTGATTACAGATTACTAGTATTTGTCATCGCAGACTCGGATGAAATGCCCTTCCTTCCAAGATATGCCAGAACATCTATTATTAATGATATAAACTATCAATGTATTGAACTCAAATGTTCTTTCATTGATTTGATATTGATCACGTTCATATGTGTTTCCGTAGGTGCAGTTTGTTATATACGCAGAATGGAACGCCGATTTGTAGGTATCATTGTGCTTCCATATAAAATGCTCAGAGAACACTTACAGTAGTGTGATTATCACCACAACACACTAGGAGAGTGCAACTTTTTCATGAATGTACATTCGCGAGAAAATAATATTGCTTAATCTTACCTTCATTACAATAAAGTCCTCCCCAACCAGGATCGCAATTACACTCCCACTTTTCCTTGCAGGTACCATTTTTGCAGCCAGGGTAGCGCCTGCACTTCTCGCAGTGATCACCCTGGTATCCGTTTTGGCATCTGAAACAGAGCAATTTTCTCCTTAGAAAGGGTACGTGCTAAAACAGAAATTGATTTTTAAAAGTTGCTCTTGCTGACTGTGTGTTGTCGGTCTTGTGAGTGCACCATTTCTCTACATTCTCCGTCCCATTATTTGGTCTAAATCTGATGTCAGGATTGTCCTAGATCGTGACCTTGATCACTTATCTTTACGGTACTTCTAAATGGTTAGTGATCGAAATAAATTGCTTGCGAATAAATCAATCAGGAGGAACCAGCAGGCCTATTAATAGAATATTTCAGGCCAATCAGGCCAGCAACAGGTGTTATTGATGTGTTAAAGTTTACACTTGTCGAAGGAATTCAAATAAGGGCCCAGCAAATTGCCATATGTTCTTATTAGTGCAGACCAGGTCCAAATTCTAGCATGAAAGTAGGATGGGGTGTATTGCAGGAGGAGATTGAAACTCTTGCGAACGATACCTGAGAAATAGTAAATATGGTACATCGCCTTTTGACACAGTTCATTCCGCAATTTGAAGATTGAAATACAAATTCAGTGGTAGAAGTCCTAAGCCCAAATCTATTGCTTCTTAGTAGACAACTTCTTCATGTATCAAACGATAATTTCATGCGAAAGCTAACAGGTCAAACTGCTGCAGGGGTGGGGTGTTTTGTCAGCTGATTACATACGCCCCATGTGGTGTATCATTATCAGTACATGTAATTTGATTAAAAACACTTCGTTGCCATACTACTCCTGACATGTTTTGACAAAGACACAATCTCTTTGTTTTGCAAGTGGGCAGATCCTGCCCAACCCCTCCTCAATTTGTTATGAAAGGAGTTTGTACACCAATGTTTATGCTTTCAATTTATATGATGTTTTAATATCGTATCGTTTAAACATTTGACGTGTGTCGTAAAACCGCTGTATATACCACTAACATATCATGTGAAGGTCTTTCTATATTTTGAGTAATGTCATACATGTAGATGTCATAAAGGTACAGAGAAAGTCCCACATGTATGGTCACTTACATGCACTCATTTGGCTTTCTGCAGGTCCCCTGTGTTGGATGGCATCCCTTAAGACATATGGCTGGAAATGACAGAATAGAAGAAATAATGTTATTTTTTATGCTGAGATGAGGGGGAGATAACAAGTGAATTGCATTTGCCAAAGATGTTCTGAATGAAAATCTGTCACTGTTGATTACTTTCGATTGATATGACAACTTATGTACTTATTCAGAATTTATCAAGAGCAAAGTGATTCTAACGAAAAATTCGGAAATATTCTGGTCAATGAAGACATAGCCACAATGTAAATTATCAATGTCACTGTAATAAAACGTCCATTTTGAGAGCAAGCACTTTCATTTTCATTGCCGAGTCAAGTCAGAGTTACTCTCATCAAGCTAATGATTATAGGCGTTTATCACAAAGCAAAAGTCGAATTCGACTGGTGTTACCTGGTAGGATACCCAGTTAGCAGAACTTGGAAAATTAACAGTAAACTGTTCCTAACTGGAACGTAATTGGGAAACTGATTGGAATCGCCAGAAGCATTCCAGTATCTGAACTCATGTGAAACCAATCGCAAGGAGCAAGTGAATGAGAGAGTGTTTGAAGGAACATCATGCTATGGCAATAACCGTCGAAGTTGTTGAATCTATCTACACTATACGATATTCTCTAAAGGTAGGCTTGTAGATTACAACAATAAGGGAGAACTTAGGAGGTCAGATGAAATGTCTGGATGTTCAGTTCCATGAGTCTAGAGTCGAGGGGTTAATCCTCTCCATATAATTGATATTTTTAGCTCGTAATGTCTGCTGCTTACAGCTTAGCCTCCATGAACCAAGTACATATCCATGTAGCACCCGGTATGTCCTTGTTATAGTTGCCTTTTTGTCATGCATGCGTTTTAAGGGCCATTGTCCATGCAACTGAAATTGTGTTCTCAAGTGGATAGCTCCCGTTTCAACTCAGCCAGACAGTACAGGAGTGCTTGCGAAGGTGACAGTAGCATGGTCTGAGGTGGGTAAGCTTTGAAAGTGTTACCTACAACAAATGTGATATTACTCCTCCATCGAACATTCCATATAGTGGTGCATATTGCACTTGACGTGGTGCAACTGCTCTGAACGTTGCAGTGACGAAGGATTCATAAACCTAATGGACCAAAGGCTTAGCAACTGCACAAACGTCAGTCAAAAAAACTTGGCCAACACCCTGATCCTGCCACCATAGTAACGTGGAATATCTATAAAAATAACTGTCTTTAGGGACGCATAGAACCCGGGACAGAAAGGACCCGGGACGCATAGAACCCGGGACACATAGGGACGACCCCCCTCAGCGTGAGAGATGTCCCTTAATTGAAAATTTTGCCCTCAAGGGGCGCACATGGACCATCGCCAGTACATGTATGTCTTTTATGCGCTCTGATCGAGTTAGCTTTGCTAAGTTCCATTTCCTTTCACACCACACCGGTGAAGCCGGACGGGTTACCGCGCCAAGTATCTCCGAAGAACGTATCGGAAAATACTCGGGGATAAGAAGATTGTCAGTCACAAGCGCTATCCCGATACCCTTTGACTGCACTTCAAAATCAAGTGATTGGTGCTTTGGATCTCGCCAACAGGTTTATCACATTGTCTTGCCTGCCTTCAAGAACTACTTTACCAAGATTGCAGAAGTATCGAGGATTGAGTTCCTGGCTTCCTTGAGTTTCGCAACCTGGTCTGGTGGCGTGGTTCACTCACTATCTTTCCAGCCGTCATGCGACATTTTTTTGTACAGAGGTTTCGTTGAGACCATCTACGCCCACGGCGTCTAAGAACGCACACACTATTCTCGGAGGCTGAGGACACATACGGTTTGCACCAGGTTCGCAATTATTTCGGATTGTTTGGCCCCAGGCAATCGGAATAATCTAGAGTTCGTCTGTTGTTTTAAGGCGCTGAGTGCACCTCTGAGTCCGATGAATTGCGTGACAAAAAGGTGATGAGCTGGGTAAGAATCACCTGCGACACATGACGACTTGGATTTTAGGGTACGTTGTGTAGAGGTGAAAAAGACGGCAGAGCGGTGAAGTCGAAGGCATCATGGGCTTGCGATAATGCCGTCTCACCGCGGAGGCCGAGGGTTACATTTCTATACCTAACTAAACAAGATTGTTTGGCCCCAGGCAATCGGAATAATCTAGAGTTCGTCTGTTGTTTTAAGGTGCTGAGTGCACCTCTGAGTCCGATGAATTGCGTGACAAAAAGGTGATGAGCTGGGTAAGAATCACCTGCGACACATGACGACTTGGATTTTAGGGTACGTTGTGTAGAGGTGAAAAAGATGGCAGAGCGGTGAAGTCGAAGGCATCATGGGCTTGCGGTAATGCCGTCTCACCGCGGAGGCCGAGGGTTACATTTCTATACCTAACTACAAGACCAATCGGTCAATTTATTCAGCTATTCAAAAACAGATGTCGTCCGGATATAATACGATTCAAGTGAAACTTGCCGAAATGGGAAGATGTCTGTCGCGTTATGTGGACAGGTATTGAGAGTCGTCTATTAGCTAACATCTGTTCTATTGTCTAGGCAGACACTGCAATGTCGAAGAGTAGTCTAAATCAGGGCGCAAGTGGAAACTCCGCCCACTTGAAGTTGTCCTGAGTTCTTCTTGGAAAGTGGTCATTTTCCGAATGTTTCGGCGTTTGACACGCGTTTGGAGTCGCCTCAACCCAGTTAGAACGAACGTAGCCGTCCTTCCAGTAAGATCAAGTCATTGCAGAAAGTAGATTTTGTGTGCAGTCAAAACGTGGGGAGGCCGGCGTACGGTTCTCGACAGTCAACAACCATATTCAGCCTGTTATGCGAGCATTCCCTGAATATCACACTGACATGACTAGCCAGGGATTAGATGCGATACAAGGCCATGCAATGAGAGTTCTTTAAATTCTCTTTCCTTGTCTCCAAGACACGGGCATGACGGGTGTGGGTCGAACTGACGAAAAGCAGTTCTCAAAACGTGCTGTTGAAAGGCGGAAGTGTCCTAGTTGCGGGCGGCACAGTTGCATGACCATTTTGGCGAGTTCAAATAGGATGCTTGGTTGAACACGACCAAAGGAGCGACTGTTTCGCTTCCTGCTTCAAGCTATTGACTGTAGGAACGTGTTCGATAATAGGGACACGGTATTATCAGTCATGAAGATGTGGAACCATGGCACCCATTAGATGATTGATGGAGCCTGGGCTACACCGGCAGCCAAAAATCTGTCTCCGCAGTTTTGCTATGGTGGAGCGATGGTGAGAAGATCATATTCGAAAAGCATAATGGAGGCCTAAAATAGTTGTTGAGAGTTGCATGAAATGATGGTACATGCGTAGGCTTATCAAAAACAACTGAGGATCGCCGGGGAAATACAGCCTATATATACATCAAACCTGGACGGGTTTTCTGATGCCGACACCTCAAATGTGTCGATACTAGTTCCGCTTTCGTCCGTGACAGTTAAGAGTGGCGCTCCGTCGTCTAGGAAACTCGGTGTGCCCCTCTTGGCCAATTGAATAATAATCCGTTCACAAATTTGTGGCACATTTAATAATCCCGAATAGTCCGATACAGAGATAATCCAAAAGTAACTCAGAATCACATCCTCCTGATTATCCGAGAATCACATTACTGAAAAAAAATGATTTTCATTAGTTCTTACCTTTGTTACAGTAAGTTCCTGTCCATCCATTCTTGCACTTTTTCTCTCCTTCGCTATCACAGTCGTAATGTCCATGGGCGTCATCTCTTGGCATGCACTGTTTGGAACACCCCGGCCCATAGTAATTCGCACTACACCTAATCCGATAGCTGTAGTCGAGCTGAATATCACCGTTTCGTGCTTTGTGCTTGAATCTACTCCAGGAGTTGCTAACATTTGCCGATGTCGCGACAGCAACGCGGGTGATCAGCTCCCGTGGGCTGCCTAAAACATAAAAGATATTTGGGATAAGCGTAAGACTACAGACGATTGCTATGGGCACTCTCTGGCAGAGCTTCATAGAGAATAGTCCCCTAGCAATGGGTTCTTGTGTGTGGAGGTTTTTCTGAGACGCCCTATACATGAAAACCTTGCAGAGGGACCGACAGATAAACAGGTGCGTGCGACGGATAGGGTTATCAGTCGATATCGAATAATGGACTGAGGTACAGATGTTTTACTGAACGGTTGTGTCAACATGATATACTACACCTCATACATAATCGAATGCCCTTTTAATGCAACTTTTGTCGGCATCACATAATGCACAAGTATCGGGCCTAATATCAGTAAATATACATGAACATGTACATTGAACACCATGGTGTAGTCCAACCCAGTGTAGAACTCCCAACACTGGTATCTGTGTCCGCGCGCGGGATCTGCCCGATGTGACAATTTCAACAATTTCAAGTCAACTTGGCCGATCACCTGGTGGACTCTCACGCACCACGTGTGGCACAACCGGAGTCGTTATAGGCCTGCCCACAGTATGCGATAAAGGGGTCCCACGTGTATTTCTTCGCCCACTTTCACTGTGGATTGTGATTTTGTAGACGACCCCCAGCGACAAACACGAAAAATCAGCAGACGACCGAACAGAGCGTCTGTGTTTCGGTCATGTCTGAGTTTTGGATGAATAAATGAACATCACGTCGTGATTTTGCACAGAATGGAGCAAATATCAATGACCCAGGCGGCGTTTTCGTGCCACCGATTTGGGACCGACGCACAACGGTCCACTGGTCTGCTCTCCTTGGTCGGCGACAGATGGCCGTGTGGCTGGAATTGTTACTATAATACCGGTCACTTGTTTCGTTGACATTTTGATAACATAACAAAAACGTGGGAAGTTATAGGGTGCACGTCTTAGACACGCTAATCTTCTGGCATTCAGCAGAACAGATGTGAGATTTGTCTACAGGTTTTCCTTGGCTATTCTGGTTCAGGACGCTACAGGTCGGATTCCACCATACAAGTGCGCCGATGGTATGGCACCTTTACCGTACGCGACTTGGAGGTGTGAAACAGGTCCGGTTGCCGTGTAGTGGATCACTCGTGTGTAACATTTCATTAGCGCCTTGCTGGCATGTTGTTTTTGCAGGAGAGAAGAAAGAGAGAGTACAAGCGAAGGTCATCCACCCATAACTCCCTCGTAGGTAACCGTCCCACATTGCAAAGTAAACACAGTTAGGCCGTGTTTTAGGATAGCCCGTGTTGATCTTTGAAATGGTTGTAAAAACTTCACGTCACTCGGAGCTTGTTCCGGGATGAATTCCTCTATACAATCAAGAACTGTGTTCATTCCGAGATTTCTGTCCTTCTATTTATGGGTAACCTCATCCCGCGAAGTTATGTGGAAAAGATATAGCACGCGTCGAGCGTCTTATGTTTCATCTCAATCAGTGTGTCTCTGGGCGGTAATTCGCTCACCTGGGGGAAGTCTGCTCCTGTGATAACTAGGATGCCCCATGTGACGACGCGTACTATCATGGTATGGCGTGTGGATGGTGGTGTTACCGGGTTTAGAGGCAGGAATAGTCACAAAGTCTCAGTGTGACAAAAATGGGGTTCAATAAATAAAGATGATAAAAAAGATTGCATTCTCTTACCTGGCGAGGGACCGTCCAGTGTGATATCATGCCAAGCATCGACAATTAACGTGAAGGTCCCCTAGAAAAGAAGCAAACGCATGAAGGTAGAGAAAATGGAGGGTCTGCAGTGGGTCACTCACTCGGCCTGGACCTTGGTGGCTCGTTATGACAGTTAACACATGCATGAGCACACTTTTGACCGATGGAGCGTCCCAGGGACGCTGGTTTTGTCAAGAGCCACTCAAAATTGAATTTGAATCGAAATACATGAAATTATAATTGATTTCAATCGTCTACTTTCACCGGTGCCCAAATTGTATACTGGTTCCAGGAAAACACGTGCGCCATGAAATCGGTCAACAGTTTTGTTATGGAAGCAATTTGCCCAAGGAGCAATAAAGGTATCTCTGAACATGAGTGTCAACTGAAATTGCAGAGTGATGTGTCAAAACTCCCGCCAATTGTATCGCCCACAACGCAAATGACTCAAGATATACACTCAGCTTGGCTTGGGAATTCAAAGGCGCCAAATTCGATTCATTTTTCGGCACGACCGTCGACGTCCTCAGACCAGTTAACCTAGTTTCACCTTTATAAACGTAACTTCGATAGGATGAAAAAATTGAATAGGCCCGTGTCAAGAAGGGAAGGATTTAGGTCAGGATGCACTCCCATTTACGCTGTCCGCACACGTGCGCTCCACGAGAGTTTGGAAGTTGTCCAAGACGCGCACAATGTAACGTCCGCATTCGGCTTGGGCAAGTAGGCTACCACCAGATGAAAGATGGACAGCGCAGTGCTTTCCCGATTCAAAACGAACTTGGGCTTATCAAAGCCCTTCGTTCCACGTGTTCTGACTTCTGTCACCGTACGCGGTGAATCAGCCGCCTCAGCAGACGAGTCGAAAGAAGAGGTGAATAAAAAAGAACAGAGACTTACCGGCCATGCGAATGTGAAGGAAAATTGCACAGGGTTAAGAAACGAAGTGTTTTTGACGGAAGTCGGGATCAGAAACTCTCCGGCCGAATCCTCTCCGAATACCGGCGTCTCCAGACTGCCGTACGTGCATTTCGAATTCAATTTAATATGAGTTTGATATTCCTTTAGACATATCCGAAAAAATGTTCTGCATCGTTGGCTGCACTTTCCCGACGTCCGCGCTCCATTGCAACAGTTACCATCATTGTTTATGCCGTTTTTATTTGAAAAGTTTTCCAGGCCCAGTTCGAATACTCCATCAGCACGGACCTGCAGCAGAAATAACAGACACGTTAATAGAATACACGGTTATGGACTTGGGAGAGCCATGCAATCGTTTGGCGATTATTCATTTAAACGCACAAACGAAATTAAGTAACAATTTTCTAAAATAGGTGATACGTGGAGAAAAATTATATCTACTTACCTTTTTAAGGATTGTCGTTGCCAGAAACATGCAAATAATCGTTAATCCGTGTGCTGGTAACCAGCGCATCGTGCCTATTTAGTGTGCCCGCTTCTCTGGCAGTTCCCTACTTGATGAATACTGTAGTATTGGCCTTCTTCCCAGCAGCCTCGCTATCGCCTCGTGGCACCTTGATTCTAAACTCCACCCACTGGCTGATTGACAGCAATCTAGAATGATAGGTTGAAAGCGCGGGTAAGTGTAACTGGTTACTACAATGAAAATGTGTAAATACGTACAACAATCACAACATGCTGACCTATAAGTGAGAGGGAAAAAAACACAGAATTCGCGTGGTAGATCCAAGTCGCGTGGGTGGATTGAGAGCAAGATACGGCTCCTTGCTGTGGAATAGACTCACCAAGATTATTCCATAGTATAGTGCGATAAATCCAAAAGCGCGTTTAACAACACGTAATCCTGAAGCAGACGAGCACTAGACGGTTGCAGACGACACATTCCCCTCGCGAACTCACGAATACTGAGGAGGTTCGCGCGCCACCTGGCCTTTTATACCCCGACCCCTGCCCATTAGCATGTGTTTATAATGAGAACCATTCATTTTACCCAAATCAAACAAATTGGTGCCTCTTGAAGGAGGGCGGGTGAATGGGCCGGTGCTTTTTGTTGCCTCAGGGCTCTGTATCATATCGGCATTCACGTTGCCAATGCCAATGCGTCTAATGCTTCCTAATCTCTCCTTACCGTATTGTTCTCCTTTCCTCGTCATTCACAAAATACGTGTGCGGATTGTTGAGGCAAAAATATATACTCCTCGATGACATTTTGATTGTATTTTGACATCTGTGCTGTCCATCATGTTGCTTTAGTAATTGTACCCTTCACGGTATTTGTATTGCCCTTGTTTAATTGAGTTATTCGTGTGTAGGCCCTTTAGTCACCATTTATGAATATGTTGACATAAGCATTCAATCTACATGTACATGTATATTTGTTTATAGTTTATAATGGTTGTACACTCATTTGTTTAAATTTCATTACATAATGTCAAATTGTTGCAGCTAGAAGAGCGGTTTGTAATAGATTGTTGATGGATATGATTTAAACTGCATTGATATACGAGATGTTGACAATTTCGCATACTTGCGACTACAAATCCTTATAATGGTGTCATCTCTTCTGGGCCTATTTCATTGCAACTTGATTCAATACCCTTACCCGGAAGCTCCGTCTTTTTGCGCACGCCGCCCACTCCCCTTCACGCGTCGCTGGCGGTCGGCACATCCGTGTCATACTAATGTCATTTTGTTCTCCTTTTTTGTTGTTCATCAAGAATGCTGCAGTACTCCCCTCTTCGTTGATACATGTATCTAAGTTATCATATTACATACATGTAGGCCTATATTTGATAAGTCTATAGCAGCAGTGTCACATTGAAATACATGTACGTGCCTTTGACCAAAAATTCAAACGATACCTTGTTATCCTTGTCTTGACTCTTGAACACCTTCTATTAAACAATGCCAGCTGCAAACAGGTATATATACCTCACCCCCCCCCCCTCGAGAATACTTCCAAGTAGATAATGCTGCACCATAGATTAGTTATGTCGTCTTATCTTTTTGGTCCGAAGATTTTAATTTATCCAGGGGTTACCTGGTTGTCGCGATTGTTTACATGAAATACGCTTGGCTTTGTATTCTCAGCTGCTGGTCTCCCAACCCACCTGCCCCCATTGTAAGTTGTGATTAAAATGCAAATGGCCGCCAGTGGGACCAATGGCGCGTGTCGTATCGTAATCTCAGCCAGCGTCTCCTCCAATAGGACGATGGCTTTCATTCTACGCGGGTACTATCGAGATTTTTGAGAGTTCGCGGTGTTCCATGCCACGCTCGATTGACCCGCACTATCCAATCGTCCATTTCTTGGTCTTTGGCCTCCAGCCTCTCTCGTCGGTTGCAATTGCGTACCAGTGATACTGCTCATAAAATACTCTACGGCATTCCAGAACATACATTACAAAGTATCACATTCAATGAAAAGGTGGGTTTTTGTATGAAGATCGCGCTCTGACCTATAACACGTGAGTAATGTAAACATAAAAATCGCGATATCAATATGGTCGTCTGCGACCATTATAATGAGCCAAGAACCGAGACAAATCTGTTCCAGAAATGATAGCTTGTCTAAAATTTGCGCGCGAAGGTAATTAGCTTTTTTGAGCAGACCAAAACAAACCTGTTTGATGCTGACCAGATGGCAGATGCGACTTCCCATGTCAGATCGGATGGCTTTTGTGGGCGAGATGGTAATCGCAAAATCAATGTTGGACCATCAGATTTTTAAAAAAAGGTTCTCCTTGATATTTTTGCACCGTGTGTCATGGCATCACTAGTTTGAAGTAAAACAAAGCACTTCTCACTTTGTCAGCTTATGCAAGCCTTGCCAACTTCTTGAGTTGAAACTTTGAGTAGGCATACGACATCAAACCACCCCTGCTCCCATCGCCCAAGTAGGCCTACTTATGAGAGTGAGATTTCGACAAATGTACATAATCACTGTATTTCTCTGAAATGCACGTTCAGAGAACAACAGGTAATGGCCACTCTTCCTGGTCGACGTTTTTAATGACATATAAATCATTTGAACCTGTTTACGCTCAAGTCTGACCGTAGCAGATGGTCCAACTACGAAGAGGAAGTCATGGTCCAGAAAACGAGATGTGATGTCAGCGAACTGGGGCCAATCAGAGATCGTGATATCTGCCCTTGAATGCCTCGGCATCTGATTCAGAGAACCACCAGTTGGTCAGTTGGCGGCATTCATGGTTGTTACGTAATATGCCTGATGTCATCCGGAGCGTCTCTTGCCATCTGGTAAGCGTGGCCAACCGTGACGACGGTGATAAATCCATCCTCTTGAGTTCGATGGAAAATGCCGTTGCGTTTTCTGAATGAACTGGCGGCATTTGGTGACCCATCCACGCGACCGGACACCTATACCGCCAAATAATATCTGGCTAGTCGCGATGGACAATACCTGGTCACAAAAATAGATAATCATCAGAAAAGTAAACTAGGTCTCGAGACGTTTGTTAGAAGTACTCGCGTGGCTCGTCTGCTCCCATTTCCCGCGCTTTTTTGTGACACGCAGACGACCAGTTGAATTATCAGACGATGCGCACGGATGAACTCTCCTGTGTCATCCTCGAAGTGAACAATGTAGCTTCGGTCATATATGCGGAACGAATTCCGTTATAAATGGGATAAATAACACTATGTTGCGGTCGGCTGGTACAGTATCCTCCATGGGATGAAAGGGATGAATGCTGTGGAATTCATCGTGACAGATGCCAGCCTCGGATGATCACCAGAGTATTTGATTTTGACGTGAGGATGAGGACAGGCGGTCACACTGCTGTCCCACTTGGTTGAATTTTGAGGAGCATCGGGCGATCTTTTCATAGGGGGCGCTTACAGCATCGCAGCAGCTCGGGTGAACCGCACTTTTAGCATTTTGGGGTACGTTGCATTTCAAAGAAGGATCCACGGCCACCGATTTCGACGTGGAGGGGGTCAGCTCGTCCAGCAAATGCATTCTCAATAACTACTCAGTCTACACTGGGGCCACGAAGTACAAGTGTCCGAAAAAGAATGGAAGCACGTGCTTGTCACTCGTTTGCCTCTTCAGTGCCTCTTCACTTGAATTTCTCTTTCATACACAAGTTAAACGTTTGAATCGTCTCGTCACTGGTCAAGCACTATCCCCGAACTTCTCTCTCACTGCTGATTCTTACTTCGGTTCCTTTCTTGCAGTGGTTGGTTTGGTCATGTTGGTGCTGGGTCGTCGTCCCTCGTTGTATGTCCCACGCCATTACAGCTTTGGAGTCAACAACTGATGGCACTGTTCCGCATTTTGTTGCAGTGCCTCGTGTGATCGGTGGCTGGCGCACTACAGTTCGTTGTTGGAATCTGGGGCAAGTGTGCTCGGCGCGTGAGTGGTAAACGTCACAATGTTGAAGAAGACCTGGCTGGCGATGGTCCAAATGATTCGGACGCCAAGCTGTGAACGTTGTGTGTCAATTACTTGCACATTCATGTACACGACGTGTGTGATGTCTAAACTTCTGCGCACTTCACGTATGTTTACGTATCTACGTACAGGTTCCGTTGCACTCATTTGTCCTTAGCTACCTGCCATGCCTGTGGGTCCCTTTGTTGTCGAGCCGAAGACAAGAGACTTGTCAGGTTCGAAAGATAGTAGGCCAAAAGGCCGGTGTAGTAGAATCTAATGTCCCCCGATATGTGATGTCCCCCAACAATACATTTACGGATTAAGCGGCACCATTGAATTGGACTCTAGAGAGACGAAGACCCTTAATCCTGTGACAAACAATGCAGGGGGACATCAGGCGGGTGGGGACATTAGATTTTATCATACTTGTGAAGCCTAGTTTATACTTCGACGCAAGACCATCGGCGTCGGACGCCCGATCAAATCTGGACGCCGACTTCGCGGAATTGATTTATAGCCAGCGTACTTTAGCGACGGCGACCCATTATGAAACGACTCAAGTAATAACAGCCTCGCGATCGGACGCCGACCAAATCGTACGACAGGGTCGGCGTCGAACGCAAGAACGCGCGTCGGTCGCCGGCGATGGTCGTGCGTCGAAGTATAAACTAGGCTTAATGCCGGTTGAGAAGACACCGACACCTATGCTCACTGCAAGAAGGAAGCTCAACGGACATGACGGATGGTCTTTGTTTATCACTCAGCCGATGACACCTTTACCGCACGACCTACATACATGTATTCCAGAGGGTGCTCCTGTGGCTAAAGCTTCCTGAATGACACGAGCTGGTCGCGTTTACTGGAAGGACATAGGGTGCGCCAGTGCGTATACACGGAAGTGGGAATTCCTTTTACATGGTGATATTTCATCGACACAAGTCGTGACTGTTTCCATCATCAGACCAGCACTAAACGACTGTTTTTGCTCTGACAGGTTCTTGACGTATTTGTTTGGTGCGTGATTCACCTGGCCATTTGTACTTCTTTTCTTGAAAGGAGTTGCCGGCGTAGACTAGCTAGCGTAGACGAGTCTGGGCTGCTTCTTCGACACAAATCTTCGTTAGTTTCTTCTCGATCATGTGACCGTGTGTTTCGATGCATTTTGTGTTATAGGTTGATGCACATAAAGTTGTCCGGATACAGAGGGGGATGCATTGAGTGTTATACAGTACTCAAGAGTTCAGACTGAGTGTCCGTTTTATTGCCGGAAACCAGAAACAAGGTGCCTCAGAGGCCACCAGGCTGGTCCGTCTGTTGTGAAAGTGCGACAGACACGCGGCCGAGAGACATTCCAGGAAATAGGTATACCTGGTGATAGCAAACATTGGATATTGCTTTGACAAACACAGGCATGGCTATATAAAGCTTGCGCGAGACAGTGTGCTGCAGCAGCAGTTTGGGGGATACACATAAAAAATACTCAGGTCCCGGGGACTCAGGTGCCAGTGTATAGCTGTAGCTCAGTATTCTTTGGTTACGTGGTGCAGCCATGGTTGCATGTAAGACAATAGGTCATATGAATAAAAGACCAGTAAATGCTTTTACTTGAAT
>NMRB01000376.1:404628-415230 GCA_002633025.1 Notospermus geniculatus | reverse complement strand
TTTTGGATATTTTGCTATGAATTCCTCCATATATTTATTATTTGATAAGTTATATTCTTCTTGTAATCTTTTTACTTCTTCTGGTGAATATTTGTTATCTTCTATAGGTTTATTACTAATTCTACAACTATTTAAAAATTCATTTAAATCGAATTTCTCATCTGTAGAAATATTACTAATTGTAAAATTATTGTAAAATTCATTTAAATCGAATTTATTATTTTCTATAGGTTTAATACTAATTCTACAACTATTGAAAAATTCATTTAAATCGAATTTCCCATCTTTAAATAATTTATTCATATCTAATTTACTCTCCATTTATAAATAAAAAAATTCTTAAATGTAATAATCCACTGAATAAAGATATCAATATTTTACAGTATAAACTCTCAACACTTTACTCTTTAATGCAAGTATAAGCAAAGTGAGATGGTTCCAGAATTCTGTGAATCTGTGATTCTGTTTATGTATGATTGCGTATATCTGTGAATTTGTGACTGCCCCTATTTTTACTTTAGGCTTTTATACCTAACATTGCTAATCTACTGAGGAGTCCACTATTCACTCTTCTCCTCTCTTCACTATTCACTCCTCTCCTCTCCTCACTCGTCACTCGTCACTCCTCACTCTTCTCCTCTCTTCACTATTCACTCCTCTCCTCAATCTGAACCATCTCACTTTGCTTATACTCCCGTCATGACCGCTTTTTTTATCTATTAGTTTCACGTCATTTTATTTTTCTTGTCGACTTGTTATCAACATCGATCCCGCGTGACTGTCATCAGGTCATAAAATGGTGAACACAAAACATTGCAATCTTGAGCCGAAATTTCGAAAAAAGTAGACCCATTTCATCATTAACTGTAAAAGGAGGGCGAATATGAGGTCATTGGACACCTGTCAAGAAAAATTAAACTGGCGATTCCGATTAAAATCATTTTAGGCCTTCGCAGTGTGCACCAGTTGTCGGAGTTATCATGGTTACGGTGCAGAAAATTACATCACCGTCACGGTACTGAAGAAAAAAATCATTCTGCACGTTCATACATCGGTTCCCATTATCCTGTACAAAGTTCTGTTCTTGGGCCCAATGATAACGTCAGTTCCAGATTGCAAATTGCAAATTAACCCCTTTTCCGGGGTCAGATTTCCGGAGACTTTTTTCTGGATCTCAGTATGGCCTACCTCAGCATGTAAAACAATAAAACGTTTTGTTGCAATTTTTTTATGGGTCCAATCTTATATTGACCCGACTAAAGCAAGGTTCATTGGCACACGGAATTGGCCCGGTTCAGGTCCGCAAAAAATCTATCAAATGGACTTAGCGTTGTCGTATCCGGAAAACTACTGTAGGAGCAAACGAACTGGAAACGGATCGGATCCGTGTGCCAATGACGATTAGTTATGCGTGAGTAAAATCGCGAACGAAAAAAAGATTTTTAGGTTTGAATCACCAGCGTGGTTTAGATATGTATCATACATTTTAGCTCCACCCTCGCGGGTTTGGTGTCGCAACCAAGACCCTCCGCCTCGGGTTTAATTCCTTAAGTTGAAATTATAAAGTGGCGACTCCTACAGCCTCTTGTAGCTTGACACACTTCCTGTGAAATGTTCAAGAAATTATGAAGAAAACGCAGATTGATATCTTATCAAACAATTTATTTCTGTTCATCGCAAAAGATAACTATCACAGTCACTTAGACTTAGAAGTATGTTCAGCTACCGAAATGCATCGTGTAATAGTGTAAATAGTGTATTAAAATAAATTTCAAGTATGAAATGGACGATTGTTGCAGTGTTGTTGTGGCTCAGCCATTGCTTCAACTCTGAACCAAAACTACTTCGGGAATATTCGGCAACCAATCAAATTATCCGCCGGGCAAACACGGTCTTGAAACGTATAATAGCAAGCATGTTATTGGCTAGTAGACTTTTACCGAGAACGACCGATCATTTATTCCACGTCGAATTCCGACAAGGAGTAATTCTTCAACAGAGGAGAAATGATTATTCCCTCCCAGAGATTATAATTATACCCGAGGAATAAATGGTATTCTGACCGCATTGGAGTGCCAGAGCCAGCGGTCATGAGATCCTTGGTTGGAAACTCACTGTCGGCGAGAGACTATGGGAAGGTCTCTTTATTATTATTATTATTTATTATTTAAAACATTTATATTAGCAGCATATATTAAAAAAATATTTGTAAAGTAAGAATATTTATGGGAATAATTTATCATGGGAATGATATTACAAGTATAGGCCTACTACAATGAAAAGCTGCCTTTAAGCCAGGCGCACATGGACGGCAAATCCCAATGCGGAAGGGGTGTTTTTTTAAATCGACTGAGTGACGAGTCCAGCGGTATTGGGTCAGTCGACGTTAAAATACCCCTACCGCATTGAGATTTGCAGTCAGTGTGCGCCTGGCTTCACAAACGCAGCTTTAATCTCGAGTCCGATGCTTAACCATCCCACCACCAAAGGACTTGTGCCATGGTTGCAGTAAGGAGAGCTAAAAAGGTGGACGCTTGGACGTTCAAAGCCCCGTTAGCACCCTCCCCATTAACCTCGCCCGTTATCACGGAGTTGTCTTGTGAGCAGGGGAACTTCTTTCTTTCATGCTGAAAAGAAATACGGCAAACATTATGGGGAAGGTCACATAAAACCAGGGAGGTTCACATACATGTAAAACAGGTGTGACAGGGATCAAAGTCCCCTGGAATCAAAGTCCGGTCTTATTGTTCAGCAAGGGATAGAATATATGACTATAGAGACCATGACTATTTGAATATAACCTTACAATAGCGGACTACTGTTTGGCGGACTTGCATTCTTAGGACGTTGGTTCCTGTCACACCTGTCTAAGTTGCGATGGATGTGGTTGGTCGCGGCGAATAATCCCCCCCCCCCCGAACGCTCCTGCTGTGGTCGGTGTATATTCCATTGGAGTGCATAACAATAGGAGCTGTCAGCGAGTTGACCACTAGGTGTCACTAGGGCCCAATTCAATGCATCTAGCGGACCCAGTCATTATCGATCGAGCAGCGATCATAATAGATTTCCTGTACATTTGGTCCGCTAAGACTCTGCTGCCATCTGTTAGCAATATGCGCGGCTGACTGCTCCTATTGAATAATAGGCCTATACCTGATTTTCAGAGAAGTACGGTTTACCTCACAGTTAGCTAGTCTTGGTGGAATTCTTGCACTATTTCATGATGCTTACCTCTGGAATGGCGACACATTTTCTGTTGTTTTTCCTGTTGATATCCGAAGTGTAGGATGCTTTAGCTGGCCTTGGGCAATCCACACAGATATACTTGGGGCAGGGTGTATTCTTAATTGGCACACTACAATTTCCGAGGAGAGATTTACGTTCAAGTGGCTTAAGATCGCTCTGTAAAGAACAAGAGGCCCAATGGCCAGACGCTCAGCTGAGACATTGAGGAAACAGGCAAACCATGGCCAACCGTAAAGAAGTAAAAATTATCATACCATCGTTGTATTTTGAGAAAGGGGTGTTGAAATAAAAATGGTAGTAAAAAAAATCCAGTCATGAGGCTGAAATCTGCAGAGTCTATTTAGTACATGTACAATCACGTATGACTGCTGGCAGCTTAGAATAGATAGGCTACACTAAAACAATTTTGGATTTTTGCTTCATACCGTTTAGGAACCTCCTTGACCCCATCCTGAGAATCTCAGGTCATTTACGGTCGTACCCTCCCTCAATGCCCTGAGGACATCCACCCCATTTCAGTGTAGTAGAGGGCTATTCCCTCATGTGTACTCCCCATTGGTAATTCACGAATAAACCATGCACTGCTGTGGGGGAACGCCACTTGATGTAATGGGCAGATATCGCGCCTAGTGCTACAACGTCTGCACATAGATCTGGTGTAACGAAGTACCGGATACCAGTCTTGTAGCACTGCATCTCATTCCATAATTTATGTACGCTGTCGAATGATAGCTGCCCCAAATTCATGAACTCGATCATACCTTCGTATTTTGAAGCCATTGGTACGTACTCGTAACCTAGATAATCCGTGAGAATAATTTTGACGCGAGTTTATTCAGGAACAATCAGAAATTCAGCGAGTTTGTCAGCGAATCGAGAAAATTTTACAGCTGCCATATTTGGGAATGACCAAGACGGGATTAGAAGCTTCGCTGTGATTGGCTGAATTCGGCGGAGTGAACTGCTCCGCTCGTTCCCCACTAAAATGCCATGGATGTCGCCAGGGTCTGAACCAAGCGCGAGTGGGGGGAGTCGGTTGTGAAGACCCTGGGTGCGAGGATGCCTTGACCCCAACTCGCCACAACAATTTCAGACCAATCAGATGTGAGGCACGGTGGGCTTGTCTTATCTTTGCACTGGATTAATTCCAAATTCCTTTATTTACACAATTATTCCCCAGTCAAGAGGCCGGATCGATTTTGTCTTGGGGCAACTTTATTGTATTCCTCTGTCACCTAGGATAGAAAATTACATGCCTACTTGCCAGGCCACATACCTTCATCACGCTTTCGTCAACATGACAACTTGTCTTGTTGCTGAATTTGACTGCGTCCTTGGGAAAATATGAATCACTGGCGGTGAACATGTGACAATCCATATTCCTTCCATTTTCAGCCGCTGAAAGAAAACGAAAAAGAATCCGACCTACAAATGTAGAACCCAAGAAGATATCACTATCTGTCGTTAAAGGGGAAAATAAAACAGGCGCGGATCCAGGATTTTTGGCAGAGGGGGTCAGGGCCGCAGAGGGCGGTCGTTGCAGGCGGACGTCGACGATACGGGCGCGGCCGGGGGGGTCTAGAAGGCCGTAGACGCGATTTCCTGGCATCTCAGTATCAAAATAGGAGCGTTTTTGCTTACTGTCGCAAATTATTGAAAAAAAATTGGTGGTGGCGGGCAGGGGGGTCACGACCCCCAAAACCCCCCTCTGGATCCGCGCCTGTAAAAATCATAGCCTGGCAACCAAACTGGAGTGTAGGCAGTGAAGCAGCGGCAGAAAATCCGCGATGAACAATAGTCTGATGGTTAGAAGAGACCAGCAAAATGTTTTGATGAAATCAAAATGCGCAGTCGACAACAAACCTTTCACAACGTGATGCTCTTCGTCTCTGTTCTTGAAGGTCACATTGAAACCAACATGGAAGGATTCTCCTGATTTGATTGGTCTCAAATCACGAACGGCAAAGTCCTCCACTGAAATATCTGAAACGATATGAATTTCTTTAACCAGATACGGCGGTTTTTCTGAGATTTGGCCGAAAAGAGATCGCAGGTTTGAGCGCTCGTTCTCAATAGACCAAAATTACGGGCGAGCAGAAAATTAGGCACCAATGCATTTTCTTTGGCAAAGACCCCACGACAACTTCTGTCCCAAGATCAAACTCAGCCGGTCGGCGAAAATCACTCGATTGCTTACCACAGTTGTTGCTACAGCCAGGAAATTGTGGAGACACATTGGGAGGTAGGATTACCGCCACAGCAGCCAGAACAGTGAACACAACATGGGCGGGCGACATCTTGAATTGAAAGTGAGAACGCCATTGGAACTGACACTGGTAATTGATGCAAATCTGGTCATGAATGTGAGTCTGTACATTGCATTGGATGCGAATCTGATCATGGAACTGGAAGTGTTGTGCGACAAAACTAAACCAGAAATGATAAGAAATTCACCTACCGGCATTATGAAGATAAAACAATCATGCACCGTCGGTTGGGGGAATAGACCTCGAGACGGCTGACCCGCCTATCTCTAACGAGTGATTAGATACCCCCGTTTAGATATGTGTCATACAGGAAATCATGAAAAAAAACGTCGATTGATATAATGTCAACATTTTTATTTCTCTGAACATTCATCTTCTTTTCAAAGAATATAAAGTCAATTTCCAGAATATTTAGCAAGTTTTCGACCCCAACCGGGGTCTTCTTCAGGCTGGAACTTTACTATCTGAAACTCTAGAAAAGACTGAGCTGAAACCCAAATGTAGATATGAAGTAGATACTTCAGATCTACGTTTGATTATTTACACATTCGGTGCATAAACCTAGGTTTAATGGGCAAAATGTAGGTTTTCATGCGCAAAACCCATGTTTGAGAAGCAAACCATATTTTGTGGTCAAACCTTGTGTAATAAATAGCTAAACCTAGGTTTATCAGCAAAACCTAAGTTTGGCGAGCTAAACCTAAGTTTGGCAAGTAAAACCTAAGTTTGGCGAGCAAAACATAAGTTTATCGAGCTAAACCTAAGTTTGACGGTGCAAAAACTAAGTTTTTGCTGATAAACTTACGTTTACATGTAGCTATTTATTACACACCTGGCTTGCCACAGTGGTGTAATTTCTCAAATTTCAAATTTCATCGCTAGCCAAACTTAGGTTTAGCTCCCCAAACTTTAGGTTTAGCTCGCAAACTTGGGTTTAGCTCGATAAACGTACATGTAGGTTTAGCTCGCCAAACTTAGGTTTTGCTCGATAAACTTATTGAGCACAAAACTCACATTTTGGATAAACATGAGTTTAGTGCGCTGAATGTATAAACTGCAGTTTATGGGCAAAAACTTAGTTTTAGCAACTAGAAACTTATGTTTTGCTCGTTAAACCTATGTTTCTGCGCCTCGTGTGTAATAAATGAGACAAACTTAGGTTTGTCATGCTAATACCAGGTTTTTGGTCACAAAACCTTAGCGAGCAAAACATAAGTTTTGACTCGCCAAACTTAGGTTTAAGGAGCTAAACCTAAGTTTGATGGTGCAAAAACTAAGTTTTTTCTGATAAACTTAGGTTTAGCTTTACACACCCGGCTTGCCATAGACATGCCTTTGCAAATAATAGACTGCTTTACAGTGCTGCCTACATTTTTAGCTCACTGGGGTGAGCTATTACGATGGTGCAGCGTCCATCGTCCGTCGTCGTCCGTCGTCGTCGTCGTGTTCCGTTAGCAGGGCACGTTTCGTAACCACCAGACCACCAGAGCTATTGATCTGAAACTTGGTACATATATACCCCTAGGTCAGATGACCCATGACACCAAGTTTCGGTCCGATTCGACTCTTAGCTTGGCCACCAGGTGGCGGAAACCGAAAACACAAAAAGTGCAATAACTCCTGAACTAATGAGTAGATCTTCTCCAAATTTTTATCATAGGTGTATCTAATAAGGATACATAACATTTGTAACGGGTTTTTGATTTGACCTACTTTTCAAGGTCACAGAGGTCAAAGTTCGACAAAAGTGACGAACCTGCCACAGTTTGTCATTATTTCACCAAGCGACTTCATATCTTGCATAAACATGCATTGGAGGGGTACCTTTAAAAACACCAAGTTTCGGCCCGATTGGACATCCAATATTGCCGCCAGGTGGCGTAACCTGAAAATCAAGTAACTGCTATTACTCAGGAACGATTTGACGTAGAGTGCTCAAATTTGATATTTACCTCCCTCTAGATGACCTTTACATGTATGTCGAATTTCGGCCTGATTTGACTTCCAACATGGCCACCAGGTGGCGTAACCCAAAAATCATCAAAGTGCTGTAACCTCAGGAACGACTTGACCCAAAGTGCTCCAATTTGCTATGTGGCCCCCTGCAGATGACCTTTATGTGCATGTGAAGTTTCGGCCTGATCGGACATCCAATATGGCCGTCAGGTGGCCCCCCAAATCATCAAAGTCCTACTCAGGAATGACTTGACCCAGATTGCTCATCCCTCTGTCATTAGACTGTTATGTCCAACCCAGTGAGCACATGGTCCATGGACCATTTCATTATCTCATCACCTCCAATAGTGTCTGATAAAATTCATACTCACACTCTTCATATGATTTCACAACCTACTACAAAAACTAGGCCTAGTTAATAATTGTACAGCTCCGTCTAATTCCAAGATTGCTACGTTTGCGCTCTTTTGAATAATAATCTGGCTTTGTAAATTCTAGTTCTGTTGAACATCATTGGCTGGTATTCATAAAAGGTACATGTAGCAAATGCTTGCACAGCGAGGTCCAATGTAAATGCACTACAAAACTTGAAGTAAAAGCATTTGCTACATGTAGCTTATATGAATATCAGCCATTGCTCTTGTACATGTATCTATGTTTTTATTATTGTACTACTTTTATTATGACATGAATATGAGTACTTTGCTGGATGTTGGTTTCCCTTTAATTCTTAAAACTACTTTCGTTTTGCTCATAGCCATCTTTCAAATGAAGGTGATCTTTATTATTTTGTCCTGGGGCAAAGCCGTAAGCGATCTTCTTGGCTTTGTCCCTCACCACATTCATCCCATGTGCATGTACTATATCTTTGTTATCGATTGTGTTGGTCAAAATAAATCTTTATTATCATATCATATCTATCTGTATTCCGGTACCTCAGCCGTATTGAGAATTGAATAAATTTACATAAAACTCCCAAGTGACGTCACTGGTAGAATTCCTCAAAAAATGGCGGCCAATACTGGTCCTACCAAACAAACCACGACTACAGCGCGCAGGTTGGGAGGCCTGTCGAGTGCAAAATCGTTTTTCGGGCAATCTTGCTCACGAAAGCCATAAAACGTCATCAGTTTGTGTGTTATATCCTACTTAAAACGTCCTCATTCTTCAGGCCCGGATCCAGAGGGGGGCACATGGGTCATGTGCCCCCCCCCTATTTTTTGAGGGTCAATGATTTTTTTACCGCACTTTTTGGAAATCGTCTAGTATTTCATGTCTAAGATGCTGGGAAATCGCATCTCAGGGCTTTGATTTTTCAAATTCTCCCGGGGGAGGCCCCCCAGACCCCCCTTCGTGTGCGCGCACTTGTGGTGCGAGCCAACTGAGGGCTTCGTCCTCGGGGTTGTGCCCCCCGTATTTCTAAATCCTGGATCCGGCCCTGTTCTTTGTGTATTGTTCCACTCTATGATCTCCCACACCGGCTTGAGATTAGATATTCCCAATCGGCATTCCGGAATTTTTAGCATCTGGTTGGTTTGGGAGGTTGTTGGAAGTCTCGGCTCTATGAGGTGGATTTAGCTCTTTAATTTGCTCGTATTCGAAATCATCGTTACTGATGCCGCTGGCCGCGGAATCTCCTCGGCTCTCCAGTTGTAACTCATCATAGTCACTTTCGATAGGAGGAGCAGGTCTAGGCCCCGGTATTGTATAGTCGGTCTGGAATAGAAGTTTCGAGTGTCTTGGATATACAGCACAGGGGCGGATCCAGCATTTGGGAAAAGAGGGGGCGCCCTCTGCAAGAGGAACATTGGAATTTGCGCCAAATTTCTGAATTTCATAGTCGATTTTACGGATTCGTTGGCTAAAAGGGGAGGCGCGCCCCTGGGGCACACTCTCTGGATCCGCGTCTGCTGAGCAGTACGCAAAATGGCCGTAAGCAGAAAGCTTTCGTCCAGCGCACACGGTAAGCTTCGTGCAGGCGTGGCGAAAAATATCAAACAGGACAGATATTGGGCGCAGCGCCTCGAATGACGAAAATCTTTGGTAAATCGCACCGCACGCGGGAGCTTCCTCCTAAGCCTCTCTCACACGTGCGACAGTTGGCCTGCGTTTAATTGCGATAGACAATCGCAGGTATACTGTCGCAAATTAACGCAAACTATCGCAGACCTTGCGATAACATTGCAGACAATCGCGTATAATCGTGAAATTTTGGAAATGTTCAAAAAATAAAACCTTGTCGCATAGGCCCTACTTATCGCAAAGCAACCACAGATTTGTCGCAAATTATCGCACAATGTCGCAAAATATCGTTTATAACCCCAAATTATCGGTGGCGACTGAAGAGGCTGCAGACAGAAAACCCGTAAATTTTGGCGAGGGTTTAAAAATTAGAAAATTGTCGCAGGATTGTCGCAGCTATTAGCAGATTGCCGCAAGCAACCGCAAGTGAACGCCCAAAAAACGCTGATTATCGTTATGTTTACGACAATTCTGCGATACTTCTTCGACTAATCTGCGATGATTCCTGCGATTGTTTGCGTAACGTAAAATACAATCGCAGGCAAACTGTCCCACGTGTGAGAGCGGCTTAAGGCAAGCGCCACGAATGAACGTTTCCGTAAGCACGAAGCTCCTGTGTGCGCCAGGCTTAAGCCATCGTTTTTTTTCGATGATAGTAATGAAAGGGACCGATTTAGCATATTACCGGTATTTTGGAAATCATATTTGAATAACCAGCTGGAAAAGGGTGGTAATAATCAAACCGTAATAAAAATGGAAAACGTTGTCGCTCACCTCCCTGCCAGCCCCGCCACGGTCACCCTTTTTACATGTACGTTTCTTGATGATGTAAATTATCAGAATTGTTATAGCGACGAGGACGTCGACAATGACGACAATGACGACTATATGCCAAATCGGCATGTCGGATTCTTCGGCGACATCTGAAATCATGGAAATCGGGAAATGGCCTAATTCTTTATCAACGTTTAAATTATGCCTTGTATCATGTACAATGTATACATACTTACATGATTATTTTCTTGCGGAATGACAAGTTGACAAGTACATGTATTTTTCATTGTTATTGTACATACTGTAAACTCCCACTTACATGGACCTGTCCCATGCC
>NMRB01000376.1:388582-404349 GCA_002633025.1 Notospermus geniculatus | reverse complement strand
AAAGTCTACTCATTTTGGGTTTTCACAGTTCTCCAGTCGATGGGACAGGGCATCAGCTGGAGAAAATTGGAAACAACCCGAGGGGAACCAAAATCTGCTCATGAGGAGCTCGGTGGTGTGGTGGTTCTGGTGTCCTACTTGCGATCAGAGGGTCCTGGTTCTGATCACTTGTTTATTTGATTCGAGACAACAGACAATCCGGTTGAGACAGCTAAGAATCATTTTAACCAGTTGGAGACAATGTCATCTCAAGTGGAGACCCAGTTATGTCTATTCGAGTTGCAAAAGAAACTCATTTTAGGGACAAGAGTTGGAGATTCATTTTATCTCGAGATGAGATCGTTTTTTCTTTCTGTGATGTCGACCTCAGCCAACACCATTATTCACATGACTACTAACCTTTCCCATTCGTTAAAGGGGCCTTACCTGTCTTCGTCTTGATAGGTTTAGTATAACAACTTGAACCAATGTCGTTAACGGCCTTGACCCTTATGTAGTAAAAGAAATCCTCAAACAAATCAGTGACAACGGTTATCCCGTCCTCCTTGATTCCTTTGAGAAATGTAGGTTCCCTTCCCTCCGCATTGTATTCTATGGTGAAAGTCTGCGGTGCACCTCCGTCAAAACCCGCGGTGAACCAAACGACAAGACTTGTTTTGCCCTTTGCCAGGACTTTCAAATCGGTCGGCATGTCAGGGGGTACCGGTACTAGGAAAGTCAAAAGAATAAAAAAGAACAGATGATAAAATGCCTTCGTTTCCTTTAGGTACCGGTATTTGATCAGATGTATCCGCACCTGCATGCAATAGCTTACTGCCGATCAGAGAAGTTCTTAACGCCTCCAATTGATTTTCTATCATTTCAGTTTTAGTCAAAGGGACAACGAAATTGCAGGCAACTAAAGGGCGGTTTACACTAGGTTGCACCAAGTTGCAAGTTACTGCAACTTGCAACTTGTTGCAAACTATATGTGACGTTTACACATAGAAAAATCGATGCAACATCCAGCATGATCGAGTTGTAACAGTTTGCAACAAGTTGCATGCCCGTTTACACAAGCAACTTTTACGTAACTTTTTGATCTCATCAGGTTTATGCAACAAGTTGCATGAAGTTGCATATGAAAAGTTGCATGTGTAAACCGCTCTTTACGGATTTAGAACATTTATTAGCTTTGTGAATGAAGCGAATCAAGTTAGAGGTATACCTATGGTATCGGGGGGGGACACACTAGCGAACAAAGATTTCATGGTCATAACCCTTTATTAGCCAATTGTTCGTCAGCGTGTCCGTATACCGTATACCTCTATAGGTTCGGCCTCTCAAGAACTCAGTCGACCAGGGTTGTAGATGTGTGGCGCGTGTGGGAGAAGGAACACTGTTGGTGCACTTTTCCAACATCCACTATGCTTTTCGAGACGCCCAGAGCTTAAATGAAAACGTAATTGAATACATGTACTTGATTGTCCTCAAGAAAGGCGTTATGTAACTTTACTCACACGGCCTAGCGATCTCAAAATGGAAGAAGCTGCTTCCAGCTTGATTTATAACTTGAGCTGTGTACTTCCCATAGTCGTCCATCGTCACAGACTTGATTGTCATAACCCATGTGGTCTCACTTTGTTTTGTGGTTGTAACTTTCAGTGGCGAGGTCGGGTTCCCATCGAAGTACCAGACGATTGATGTTGGTGGAGGATGGACTAAAATGTCCAGAGTGATGGTGATGCTCTGACCAATTTGAATACGCATAAGTGCATTCTTGTCTACTTCAGGGTTCCAAATAGCTGTGTCTTAAAAAATATTTACAATAAAAGAAAACTGGGAAAAAAAGTCGGATTTCCTTAAACGGTATCAGTTCTTAAAATGTTCACATGTATAGTCCTGTATTAAGGTCTCCCGATACATATGCTTTCGCGCCCAAATGTGAGCGACTCGGCGACTTTGTGGTTAGTACGGTTCGATGAATATAACAACCCGCATGTCGTGAGGTCTGCGGTTTCCCGGGTTATAGGTTGTTCCTGAATTTATTCAATGACATTTCTTAAACTGCATGCAGAAAACCTACATGGATTCAAAAACGTATAGGGCGAAGAGGTTCCCTGAGCTTCAATAAATTTTTCAATAGCTTATAATCAGAAGAAGTCAGGAGCTGCCCAACGTGGGTTATTTACATATGAATACTACTCGTAATGTATTGTCAGAGGGTGTCTTCACTAAAACTGCTCTCATTTCTACACCTTGCGAGATATTTCGAAAATTCGTTTTGCATCGGATACCTTTCATCATCACGGAGGGCTGTACAGAGGGATTTTTGAAATTAATAATTTTCCGCAAAGATATTGCAAAAAATCATTTTTGCGCCATTTTGGGCGACTAATTAGCCAATTAAAGCTAACAGAGGATGAATTTTGAGAAATCCCTCTGTGCAGCCCTCTGGGCAACTTTGATACACCACGTGTCCAAAAGTTGGCCTCTCAGTCCTAATATGATGCAAATGGCGTCAAATCTAGTGAAAAAATATAGGGTAGTAATTAACCTTCGTTAATTAGTGTACTGTACTTACTATCATGTTGCTTTTTACATAAATCGACAGATAAGGGATAGATTCATCATAGAAAGGCAAGAATAGTACGATATTTCCCGACGCCCTCGACTTATGCAGCATTGATTTCCAGGATCCCAAAATTTTCGCATATGTATCGCAAGACCTTAACAACTAGTATCACGGCAAGATCTTTACTCTGACCCTTCACAGAAAAAAAATCAACTCGAGTGGAGACTCAGAGTCTCACTTAGGGACAAAATGGTTCGAAACACTTTTTGACTCAAAATGAAACAGAAATATTTCGGCGCGGGACAATGACATGTCGGCCTAAAATATTTTCTCTCAGATCGAGACTGTCAGTATCTCAACCCGAAATATTTTCTCTCGGAACGAGGTGTCATTGTCTCGGGCCGAAATATTTTCTGTTTCATTTTGAGTTATAAAGTATTTCGAACCATTTTGTCCCTAAAGTGAGACTTTGAGTCTCCACTCGAGTTGATTTTTTTCTGTATTCAACTTCTAAGCTCTACAAAACCAGGATTCGATTGACAGATAAAAACTTACAGTAGATTATAAGTGTATTTTCCGCCCAAACCTTCACTTTCTTTATCGTGTCAACTACTTCACATCTGTATTTTCCTGCTGCATCCCTGACAACCGGCCTCAAGGACCAAGTTGATGCATTCCCTGATGATATCTTTAGTCCGTCTTTATACCAAGTATAAATCAACGGCCGTGCGAAAGGCTGCCAGGCGTCGCATGTCAAGGAGTGGTTGTTGCCGACGACGGGGTTGTTGAAACCTGTGAGACGTGGTGGGTGCTTTGGAGGTCCTCAAAGTATAAATCATTTAATACTAATTACTTGAATGCATGTATAAACGCATCATTTCGTGCCATAGATTAACCAATGAGATTTTATCAGACATGAAAAATGGCTGTACCTAGGCCTACTGCCATAGAAGAGTGAACGAGTCGTGTGTGTGCCTACACTGTTAGAAATTATTAAATTTACAGTAGTATTTCTGCAGTAATTTTACAGAAATTCCCTGCAGCAGAGTCCCCAGCACTTTCTGTAAATTTACATAATTTTTTATGGTATGATTCATGTTTTCCTGTATTGGTTGGACTCCATTGGACATCCCATAATGATGCCTTTCTGAGGGCAGTATGAAAATATAATTTGGTCAGCCTCCAGTCAAATCTCTGTTGACATTTATTTAAGTTTGTAATTTTACAGATCAGGTCTGTAATTTTACAGAACCGTCCTGGGGACTCTGCTGCACAGATTTTCTGTAAAATCTTCTGTTATTTCTAACAGTGTATAGATGCTGATGAAATATAGGCCTACACAATCTTCATTCAACTTGTGTAAGACAATTACCGGTCATGTTGTTTCACTAATCTGAGCAAAACTGTACATAGAGGTTTTATAAAACAACTGGTGAATATACTAGTACACTGTATTTTCTCGGTGTAATATCTGATGATATAGATCTACATGTAAGAAGGTAATGTACATGTTCCTAAACTTACATGTATGAATCGAAAAAACAAAGCATACATGTACGTACATGTATCTGTAAATGAAGACATCGTCATTCCCACACAGAAAAAAAATCGATCTCGTCTCGAGATAAAATGATTCTCCAACTCTTGTCTCTAAAATGAGTTTCTTTTGCTACTCGAATCGATATGTAGGCCTACATGTATTTTAAGAACTCACGTGGACATAATTGGGTTTCTACTTGAGATGACATTGTTTTCAACTTATGCAAGGATTCTCAGCTGTTTCCACCGGAGTGTCTGTTGTCTCGAATCAAAACAAGTTATAAGCTTATCTCCATATGAGCAGATTTTGTTTCCACTCTATTTGTTTTCCAAGACTTGTGTTTGTCCCCAGAATGAGACAACAATTTTCTCCAGCTGATGCCCTGTCCGATTGACTGGAGAACTGAGAAAAATTCAAAATGAGTAGATTTTGTCTCTATTTGAGGTGTGTCCTTCAGAATGAGACTCCAGTCATGCCAGTTGTCTCCAGGCAATGCAAGAGGGCATCAGCAGGAGAAAATTGGTGTCTCATTCTGGGTTCCAGTAGCAAAAGGAACTCATTTTAGGGACAAGAGTTGGAGAATCATTTTATCTCGAGATGAGATCGATTTTTTTCAATCTGTGCATCGTCTTTGGGCTGTTCAACAACCAACCCACGCAGAGAAAAAAATCGATCTCATCACGAGCTAAAATGAATCTCCAACTCTTGTCCCTAAAATGAGTTTCGTTTGCTACTCGATTAGACATTAACTGGGTCTCCACTTGAGATGACATTAAAGTCTGGCAACATCTATCTTTGACCTAATGGAACGCGGAAGCTAGGAAATTGATCGTTGGATTTTTTCACGGACCTTTAATCACACGCGGCTATTGAATGACCGGTGGACAACGCGAACAGTCGGGGAACGACCACAAGTGATCGACAGGCATGATTATAAACCGCAAAGCTCTGTCACATTACATGACTTCCGCATTCCTTTAGGTCGAAGATAGATGTTGCCAGACTTTTATCCCCAACTGGTTAAAAAGATTCTCAGCTGTTTCCACCGGATAGTCTGTTGTCTCGAATCAAATAAACAAGTTATAGTTGCGCTTCCACTACAAAAAAAGCTGGTATTTGTCCGCTCTTGTTCTGCTTCCATTACAGAATTGCCGGGTTTAATAAGTCCGGTTCTATTAAGTGCGGATCTATTTAGTTTGGATACGTCATGCACAGTCGCAAGCGACCGTGGAGCCACCTGTAGCCGAGCATAATACTACAAATAGATCCGGTGTTATTGCCATTCCACTACAAAATTTATCCGCATCTAGATTCGGAGTATGATCGGCTATGCTATCCGAACTAAATAGANTACAATGCTCTGATTTTGGTCCAATGATAAAGCCAGTACCCAAAATTCAAACAGCTGTATCTTCTAAACGCACCATTTGCGGAACTTAAGAATTGGGTTTTGGTGGTCAGAGGGGTGCAACCTAACCCCCAAACCCCCAAAAGTTTTTGTACTCGAGATGCTGATTAAACCTCTCTGGGCTCCCTGACTACATGTCTGTTTTGCATCAGAAGTCCGTTTTATAATACTATTGGTATCCAAAAGAACTGTAGGCCCTTGCCTTTCGTCGGGCATTCGTCCTCTGAAGCTGTAACCGTGGTGTATCCATGGGATGGAGGAGCAATCGAAGATATTTTCGGCGTCACCGTCGTCATCAACATTAATCTTCAACATCCTGCATGCACTGGATATTACCACCAGGGGTCGCCTTTTTTCGCCTATACCTTTCCGAAAGGAATCTGTCTCGTGTTGTTTGCTGTTAGACTTACTGATATAAATGATGTTGGTCACAGCTGGTGATATCCTAAGTCGCTTTCCTGGTCATTTATTTGAATTAGTGTATGTGACTGTTATCGCCTCTTCGCCACCATTAGTGAAATGGATTGTTATACTGTGTGGAAGTTTGAATTAACTGGTTTCATTCCTCGATGAAATCTTTGATGAGAACTGGACATCTAAGCGCTTGTACATGTACGTGTTGGTTCTCATCGGCCCATGCACCGTTGTTTTTCCACACTGCTTACGCTGAGATCGATGTCTCAAACAACTGATGTGGAGTTGCCCATAGACAGCCACTCGCGCGGGGAAAACTCTCAACTGGAGCCGCGTTGTTTCTTTTCATCAGACAGGAGTGGACCACAAGAACTTTCCTTGCGTAATAGCTGTGGACGTTGTACTGTTTTTGGCTTTCTCCTCGTTTGCTGAGCTGGAGCTGATAAAGAGCACCCAACAATGGGGCCTTTCTATTTATAACTCTTTTGGTGAATCTAAACTTTTCATGCCTTCCTATTTTTTCAGGGTTTCTTCATTAACTATTATTAATCCACAATTAGGATCCAGCTTATTCACTTCTGGGATCTCTACTTGTGCCTGAGGAATATTGAATATCGGAGACGACTTTTAATACTCATACTGTCATTTTGTGTGTCGTTTTAGACCTCTGTTTTGGATATCTCCTCGTTTCGCACATGCTCAAGTGACTGCTTGTAACTTCAAATTTGCATGGCAGTGGACGGTCATATGTTATTTTCAGACGGACAAGAATGTCAATGTAAATTTCCATTTGTTTAGTATCCCGTTCTTTTTCCTGGGACGAATCTTCGGCAGTTGATGATACTTGTGGCCTGTATTGTAGCTTCTTCACCAATCTTACTGACAGATTCAAATGAATAATGCATAACATATAAAAGGTTATTGGGGTCAAATTACTGATTTTGTGGTCTGAGGAGGGCCAGCATATCATTCCCCTTGTCTGAGCAATTGCTTGTTCGGTTTATTACAATGGACGATTCCTGGACATGTTCGGAGAGACAGGAATTTCAAGTTTAATGTTTCCTTGTGCGTTGGATAAAGTCCAGTTATAAAAATATTTATACATGTGCTCCAGTTCCGGAGAGATGCGAAACAAATTTGCAAAAACTGTGGGGTTGACACAGTTGTACAACGAAAGTTTATTCCCGGGCTCCGGTTACTTCCTATTACATAAATATCGCCCAGTACATGTATTTTGCTGAAAGTAGCTAGATGTTGCTGTCAGTTGGCACTTGCACTCCTGAATACTGATAATGTTGTATAGAAATTGGGCCTACATAATTGAGAAGATTCGCAAGACCATGTTGTACCTCTAAATTGACCACACAGAGTTTTACTGATGTGTAAGAATACACAAATACACATATTTTGCTTTTTGTTTCATAAAATTCGTATGAGTAGTTTGGAAGATATCGCAGAATATGTGTGTGAAAATGCCAGGGTCGAAAATGCTAATTTATGCGTGATGTCATTGCAGGAATAAATGAAATCAAATCTGAGCCATCCAATGTTCATTTGCATACATGTATTTACTAATAGACAAATTTCTGACTTCAATCTTTCACATGAATAGTTGCGCAAATCCATTAGAGCACGAAAAAACATGCTCATTATGCAATTCCCTGCAATGACGTCATCATATTAGGCCCAACATTCTCCTCAGACTAAATTCGTTAAATATGCCATAACGTTTTAACCAGTTGGAATTTTTCAATAACACAAAATCATCTTGATCAGCATTATATCCCCTAACTTTCTGAAGTTAAAAAAAGTAGGCGCAACTGGGACTTTAAACTTGATCGATCATTGCTTCATTCATATTTTCTATACTACTACTTTTAGGTTTTTCCTGTGGCACTACCTATATAGAGGCGGATGAACTAGCGTATAGGGCATGTAGGGATGTGTGGCATAAGAAAGAAATGAGACGTTAAAGATAAGGTATCATGACTTCATTGTTTACATTCAGTGTTTGCAACATGGCTGTTTACATTATGTTATTTTGGACTTTTGGGACATGCCAACCCACCAAATTGAACATTTTCGGTATCAAAAGAATTTCCAGCGGGGCATGCCACCAACAAATTACTCATAAGACAAAGAAAGACTGGACAAACAAACAAAATGTAAATAAACAATGATTTTCTTGGCCCCCGAAAATATCCGTGATACATTATCTTTAAGAATCGAGTTTCACTTACCTCACCCATTTCATCCTGTCTTGGTGATGTGCCTTTTTAAAAGCAACGGTCAGATGATTGCCTCTGTATATCCGGCCAATAAAAGTGGGGATAGAAGCGAAAGAAACGTGACATTTGCTACACAAAATTCAATGAATCCTTAGGAAAAGACTTCAGCTTTGAAGGCAGGCAATTCCAATAATTCGCTAGTTTGTCTTACAACAGTTTACGCCGATTTCTTTCCTCGTGTTGCCTCGAGAAATAGCGTATCGTAAAAAGTTCGTACGTAAAATCAATATGATGTTACCGGTAAAACTTGCATGCGAACAGTTTTGTTGAGTGCAGAGACGGTGTGATGACAACGATACCGCCTAATTAGGGAGAATATCGTGGGTCTCGCCGACAGCAAGTGACGACGAGTCGACTGCTGTCGTGCGGTGAAGAAGTGTGATCAGGAGAGGGCTGACGGTGACGGGGATTATGTTCACGTCGACTTCAATCTTTTTCAGGTGTTCAGCTTCTTTTGACGTTTTTGCGCCTAAAAAGCCTGTGGCTGTCTTTGCAAACTCTCAGGTTTCTCCAGTCCGAGTCTCAATAGACACGGACTGTATCACTCACGGGAGGCTTAGCGAACGCTCCGCGAAAGAAAATCAGTTGTACTCCTTCTTCGTTATCATAGTATCAGACCGAGAGAGTTATGGCACATCTTGAATTTTTAAATCATATATTGTCCACTTCGTACATGTAGCTACGAAGTGAAGATAACTTTCAAATTTTAATATACACCGTAACTCTGTCGGCCTAACGTCATACGCTAAAAGACGGTCTTGCAGCAGGCGATATTTGTGGTACCAACCATCTCCCGAAATACATTACGTCATGGAAGAAGTCCAATTTCGTACTTCGTGTTTCGTCAGATTTGCGAAATCTCACTATTGGTGATAGCCCATTGAGGCCAATTCGCACGACAAACCTCATGTGGAGGTCGGCGCCTTTGGTCTTCATCCGCCAACTCGGCGAGAAAACTCTCACACGGAGTATGCATTCAGTGTTCTCCTTGCCAAAACCGTCTCTTCTTTTAATCACACCATCAAAACAACTCAGATACAGGGACCAGAGGTCAAGCACTGATAGTCAACTATTCTCCTATTTATTGCCAAGGATAGGAAGTCTCCTATTTATTGCCAAGGATAGGAAGTCTCTGTTGGTGATACGCCACGGGTGAGGTTCAAGAAGCATTGATCGCTATATACTAATGGACCTAAGATTATCTTGGATGAGACGTAAATTGCATGTTGCATTATAATTTGATATTAATATCCCCTATTAGTTAGAGTTATATCCTTGTGATGCGGTTGTTTTGTTTTTGTCTACAGTGTAGGGGTAGCATAATTGGGTTTCCTGGAGGTGTAAGGGGTGCGTCAAGGGATGTCTCACAGGAGATGGTTCTATGTGTAATTAGCGCCGACTCTGTTAAAGGGGCTTTGTTAGCTGCATACTCCAGGGCCGAAGGAACGTCTTGGAGGTTGGGGCAAACATTTGATAAAATAGCGGACTTTCAGCGAGCACCGAAGGCGCGAGTCCAAATATCGGCGGGGGGCCTCCCCGTGAAAATGTTAGAAAATAAGAGTGCTTTTATGCCATTTCCTGGCATTTGAGAGCAAAAAATGGACACTCTAGCCATGTAAGTGTGGCTTATTGGTTTATTGGACTTGGGCTTTTTGGGACTAAAGGCAATCAAATGCTGAGCCTGTCAATTTGTTATTTTGGACAAGCCAAATATTGGGGGGGGGGGAGGTGCTCCTACGGCCATGTGCTCTTTCATCAACCGTTGCATCCGTTACAGGCAGATGGTTCCATAATCCAGAGCTCTGTGGAGTATCAAAGTTGTACATGACATTTAACAAAACCGATAATATGATGGGATATGCTGTGTTAACACTTGGTTTTTAAGTATATGTAACATTTTGTATCTTGCAGAGAACTCCTTGAGGTTCAACATGAAGACAGTAAACTCTGTTTCAAAGTCAAAGGTTTCATCTCAAACGCGAACTATTCTGTCAAGAAATGTGTTTTCTTGTTGTTTATCAATCGTAAGTACAGGGTCGAACTCCCCCTGGCAGATCAATGCCAAGCCATCCTGATTTCCTGCTGTGGTTTGCTCAAGGGAAATGCTGATTGGGAAGCCAAGTCCATTGCATCAATTACTGCATTATTTGTAGCTTGCGTATAAAGTAGTTTCAGTGGTTGCCGTGTCTAATCTACTATTTCTGCAATTACTGCCAATCAATTGTTGATTCAGGTAGTTGCTTCTTCAAATCACTCTGTAGATTACGAATTCACAAATCTCAGTACAGAGGCAATACAGAGGCAATGCAGATCCCAATTTATGTCGTAATTTGCTGTTTGTTCTAAGAATATTGTCGCCACGTTCTCTAATAATCTACCGGTAGCTTTTTTTCAAAACACAATTGATATTCATTGCGATGTGTTTCACTCTTCGTCTTTATCAGATCGCTTGGTTGATTCAGCCGCTCTCCGGAAGGCCATCGAGACCGTTTACGCAGCGTATTTACCGAAGAACATGCATCCATTTTTATATCTGAGGTGAGAATATGAATATTTCGTACTTCTGATACATTTCCAATCGAATCCAATCCTCATTTCGTACTTCTGATACATTTTCGATCGATTCCAATCCTCATTTCATACTTTGATACATTTTCGATCAAATCAAATCCTCATTTCGTACTTCTAATACATTTTCGATCAAATCCAATCCTCATTTCGTACTTCTGATACATTTTCGATCAAATCCATCCTCATTTCGTACTTCTGATACATTTTCGATCAAATCCAATCCTCATTTCTACTTCTGATACATTTTCGATCGAATCCAATCCTCAACGACAGAGGTACATGTAACAGCTACGAATTCTCTTAATTGGGTTTTCTGATAGCCTCTCCATCCTCTGGCTTTCCAGTCTGACGAAATGACAGCAATATTTGTTGGTTTATTGGCGTGGGATAGGGCCAACAATGTCATACTATTCGTCGCCTTGGTCATTGATGATGTGATGGGGACTTGTGATCGTCTGTCGTCACTGTCGTCCTTTTGTAACCAAATCCATATCAGCTGTTGTTGCAATACTGCTGTTAAAGGGAATATGTCTACATACGTCAGCAGCTCCTTCAGTGTACTCTTAAAAGGGAATAAGTCACCATACGTCAGTAGCTGCTCCATAGTACTCACTAAAGCGAATATATAAATCTACAAACGTCGGTAGCTGCTAAAGAGAATGCATGGCAAATTTTGAACCGCACGGAACTGGCCCTGGCGAATTGGATGACGATGGGTATCAAAACTTGGACCTGCTAGTTGTCGAGGTGAACATCGCGTATGCACTCCAGAGAGAGCATTTTCTATATTCCTCTTTCCAGCCTAGAGATAGCACCTCAGAACGTGGACGTCAACATCCACCCAACAAAACACGAGGTCCACTTCCTTCATGAAGACGCCATCATCGAGTCCATACAGAAAGTGGTGGAATCGAAGCTGCTCGGTGCAAATGAATCNAGTGTGTTTGGAGAGGGGTTGTTTCATGGCTAGGAATCCATTTGTTAATCGTTTACCGTCAAATCCATGAGGAGCAGTTTTGACTTTCTAGGCAGCAACATCACGTCTGGTTTATTACACTTGTAGATGACAGCACAGGTCACCACACTACTGATTTTATCACTTTTTCATACAAATAATCACTTCATTTAAAACCAAAATACCGTAAGGGCACTCTCCTCCTATTGTACTGTACACATAGGCCGCTCTTCGCAGGCTTCAAGCCCTAACTAAGGAGGAGATAGGGCACAATGTCCGGTCCACCCGAACTGTGTAAGTCATTACATAGCAAGGTATAGCAGAACTCAGGTTGATAACATATCCAACATGGCTACCATCCATTGATTATCATAATATAAGATTACTGCAGTATGCAATGTATGGAACATTGAAAAGAAGGATGGACAATCTCCTGTTGATGTTTTCAGGCCTCCGAGATATTTTCAAGCAGCATACGTTTGTCGGATGTGTGAACCAGACCCGCGCCTTGATTCAACACCAGACCAAACTTTACCTCGCCAACACCACCAACCTCAGGTAAAGAGGTCAAAACTAGGGAGAATATTGGTAGAACTTTTGAGCTGTGAGTTGTGTGGATGGTTCGGGCCAATATTTATCGTCTGGGACTTCTTTAGAGCATTAATTTTGTGTTCTTTTGTAATAGAAATAAGATAACTTATTCAATTAATAAACTGACACAATCGGGAACTGAATCAAGGGCTATTAAATCTTCTGTCAAATCGTAAAAAAATGCTTGTCCACTAATCTCCCATCAATCTTCATCACATGCACTTTTAACAATTCTTTCCGTCCTCAAGACTACCAAAGAAAACCTTGTAGCTTTTATTATCTAAATATATTTCGATTGAAGATTGATTGATTTGATGAGTAGCTGAGATTTGCCTTTATCGGAAGCTTTTGATTATTCCAAACGTTATTATTCAGTTTATTATCGCGTGGTCCACATTACATTCTCCGGATGAGATTTATGAAAGAGTTGTACTCTATGGTCCAACGCGGGTCGTTTAATGAGGTGATCAATTGTTCTAGAAATGACCCTGCCAGTACAGGCCACCATGAATCATAATAATGCCATCTAACTCACTCAAGCCTGTAGCTGCATCAGATTCAGCATCTCTTGCTGTGCATCTCTTGGTGTGTCTTGTGAATGGGCGGAATATCCATTGGGAGGTGAGAATGGAGAATGAGAACAAAACAGATTCGCAAATTCTACATGTGCAAAGCGTCTTCTAGGGTGACATCTGTCTGAGGGCCTACTTTTCGCCTTATTTATTACAACATAACCAATATGGCCTCAGTCATCCTAGCTCAGCCTCATGAAGAAGTGCCCCATAACACTTGCCAGGTCATCCTCATCATCAAATGTAACCCTATTTTTACTTCACTTTGTGACCCCTTTGAACAATCATGGCCCACTTATTTCTCATTTCTCCAGCAAGGAACTGTTCTACCAGATCATGGTGTACGATTTTGGTAACTTCGGAGTGTTACGGTTATCAGTGAGTAAACTTTCGGTTCTATTTCACTGGTGAATTACGTGGAAGCGTTTGCTTTCTGGTTGTCAAAACTTGATTTTAAATCTCCTACCAACTGTACTTTAGTGGTCAAAGAATTTTACTTATGTTGTTAATATTGATAATGCGATGATATAAAATAACTGTTAATGACACTGACATCTGTGCCATCAGTTCCAATATGATAATTACAATTGATCAGAAACGACACTGGAAATATTAGGGAGGTTGAGATCAGGTACTTACCACGGATCATCGAAATGTACACAAAATTTGTCCTGGTTGTACAGAATTCTACCCGAATACGTATAGGAATCCGCGATAAGTCGGTGGTCTCAACCTCCCTATTGTTTTATGCATCACGTAGCATCAAGATAAACAGACTATCAGACCTCCAGCATTCAGGAGGTTCATGAAATAAATCATATGTTGACTCCAATCATTGTGGTACCTTGCATCCTGTCATTTTTTGACAAAATTAAAAAAAATATCATGTTTCCATCCAGGAATCCGCCCCTATCTACGATCTCGCCATGCTTGCTCTCGACAGTGACGAAAGTGGTTGGACAGAGGCCGACGGACCTAAGGAAGATTTGGCGAACTATATCGTCAAGTTTCTGAAGAGCAAAGCAGACATGTTGTATGATTATTTTTCGTTCCAGGTTGACGAGGTGAGTGACTACACTGCAGCGGGAGAATTTTATTTATTTTCATTTATTTTTTTCTCGTATTTATTTTATTATCATTTTTTGTAATTCAGTAGGTAAAGCAATATTTCCGCAGAAAAAATAAGATAAATCAGCAGAAAAATACAATAATCCGTTGAAAAAAGTATCATAATTGAGCTGAAAAACAACCATTCCGCAGATATCATTATATATTTTCGTGGAAAAAATAATATCATTCAGCAGATAAAGTAACATAATTCGGTGGAAAAGTAAAATAATTCAGTAGAACAAATAATTAATAAAATTCAGCAGATAAAATATACAATCATTCGGCAGAAAAAATATTATAATTTAGCTGAAAAAATACTACCGATCAGCGGAAAGTATAATAAATTATGGTATTTTTTCCGATGACTTCTAGTATATTTCCCGCTGAATTTTACTATTTTCCCCCACTGAATTATACCATAATTCAGCGAAAAATAATATAATTCACTGGGAAAATACAATAATTCAGCAACAACAATAGTATAATTCAACAGAAAAAGTAGTACATGTATAATTCAGCAGAAAAAATACTGTAATTTATCGGAAACAAATCTGTGATTTTGTGGAAAGTATAGTTTAATTTTGCGGAAAAAAAATACTATAATTTATGTAAAAAAATCGAATAATTTCGCGGAAAAATACTGGAATTTCTGCGGACAAAATACTAGAATTCAGCGAAAAAAGTTGCTAAAATTTTTTTTTAAAAACAGTATAATTGAGCAGAAAAATATTGTGTAATTCAACAGTAAAAATACTAGAATTTAGTGGAAAAACATATAATTCAGTGAAAAAATAGTATAATTTAGCGGGAAAATATAGTTTGGCAGAAAAATTGTATAATTTATCGGAGAAAATAGTATAATTCAACGAAAAAAATACAATAATTCAGCGAAAAAATGATTCAGCTGAAAAATACCATAATTCTGCAAAAAATATAATTAATATAATTTAGCGAAAAATTGTATAATTCAGCAGGAAAAAATACACAAATTCAGCAAAATGTAGATAATTCAGCCAAAAAACAGCATAATTCTGAAAAAAATACTAGAATTTAATGAAAAATACCATCAATCAGCGGAAAAAATAGTATAATTCAGCAGAAAAGTAGTATAAGTGAGCAGAAAAAATACCATAATTCAGCAAAAAAATACTTTAATATTTTCCGTTGAATTATACTGTTTCTGGGGGTGAATTATACAATTTTTCGTGCTGAATTCTAGTATTTTTCTGCTGAGTAATGCTATTTTTCGCGCTGAAAAATACTTTTTTCCGTGGAATTATACTATTTTTTCTGGTGAATTATACTGTTTTGTCGCTGAATTACACTATTTTTCTCCTAAATTATACTTTTCTGCTAACTTATAGTAATTTTCGCTAAATTATGGTATTTTTTTTCGGTATTTTTTCCCGCTGAATTATAAACATTTTTTCGCTGAGTTATTTTTTCTCGCTGAATTATGGTATTTTCCCCCGCTAAATTAATTTGGTATTTTCCCTCTGAGTTATAGTATTTTTCTATGAATTACGATATTTTCCGCTGAATTATACTATTTTTCTGCTGAAGTATACTCCTTTTTTGCTGATTTATGGCATTTTTCTGCTAAAATATACAATTTCCCGCTAAATTATTCTATTTTTTTCTGCTAAATAAACTTTTTTTCCTGAATTTTGATTTATAGTGTTTTTTTGTGCTGTTTTATACATACTATTTTTTCGTTAAATTTGAGGCCTACCTCTGATAATGGTGGAATGCCTGTATTGACGA
>NMRB01000376.1:368724-387549 GCA_002633025.1 Notospermus geniculatus | reverse complement strand
AAAAAAATCTGTGATTTTGTGGAAAGTATAGTTTAATTTTGCGGAAAAAACGGTTTAATTTAGAAGAAAAATACCATAATTCAGAGACAAAATACTATAATTTAGCAGAAAAAATACTATAATTTATGTAAAAAAATCGAATAATTTCGCGGAAAAATACTGGAAATTCTACGGTCAAAATACTAGAATTCAGGCAAAAAAAGTTGCTAAAATTTAAAAAAAACAGTATAATTGAGCAGAAAAAATTGTGTAATTCTACAGTAAAAATACTAGAATTTAGTGGAAAAATATATAATTCAGTGAAAAAAATAGTATAATTTAGCGGAAAAATATAGTTTGGCAGAAAAATTGTATAATTTATTGGAGAAAATAGTATAATTCAACGAAAAAAAATACAATAATTCAGCGAAAAAATGATTCAGCTGAAAAATACCATAATTCTGCAAAAAATATAATAATATAATTTAGCGAAAAATAGTATAATTCAACAGAAAAATACACAAATTCAGCAAAAAGTAGATAATTCAGCCAAAAAACAGCATAATTCTGAAAAAAATACTAGAATTTAATGGAAAACACCATCAATCAGCGGAAAAAATAGTATAATTCAGCAGAAAAATAGTATAAGTGAGCAGAAAAACTACCATAATTCAGCAAAAAAATACTTTAATATTTTCCGTTGAATTATACTGTTTCTGGGGGTGAATTTATACAATTTTTCCTGCTGAATTCTAGTATTTTCTGCTGAATAATGCTATTTTTTCGCGCTGAAAAATACTTTTTTCCGTGGAATTATACTATTTTTTCTGGTGAATTATACGGTTTTGTCGCTGAATTACATTATTTTTCTCCTGAATTATACTCTTCTGCTAACTTATAGTAAATTATGGTATTTTTTTCTGGTGAATTTCTGTATTTTTCCCGCTGAATTATACAATTTTTTCGCTGAGTTATTTTTTCTCGCTGAATTATGGTATTTTCCCCGCTAAATCAATTTGGTATTTTTCCCTCTGAATTATAGTATTTTTCTATGAATTACGATATTTTCCGCTGAATTATACTATTTTTCTGCTGAAGTATACTCCCTTTTTTGCTGATTAATGGCATTTTTCTGCTAAAATATACAATTTCCCGCTAAATTATTCTATTTTTTCTGCTAAATTAACTTTTTTTCCTGAATTTTGATTTATAGTGTTTTTTGTGCTGTTTTATACATACTATTTTTCGTAAAATTTGAGGCCTACCTCTGATAATGGTGGAGTGCCTGTATTGACGACTTCAACTTTCAGGATGGTAATGTCTGTGCTCTACCTTTGCTGTTGGAGAACTATGTGCCACAGCTCGAGGGACTTCCCATGTTAGTGCTTAGACTGGCTTCTGAGGTAGGTTCGAAACATCTTGTGCATACCTGCGGAACTTTTTAAATTGGAGAAAATCGTCTCCCATGCAGATAAATAAATATATTTTATATATTTTATTCGGCAAGCATTTGCTTGCCAAATAGCCACTTCCAATTAATATTCATTATTGTCTGCTTGCCATCTAAGACCAAATTTCTGTAATTCGGCAAGCATTTGCTTGCCAAATAACCACTTCCATACTTTATACACTGTCTGAATTTTTCAGGTGAACTGGGACTCGGAACAAGAGTGCTTCGAGACTTTCTCTCGTGAGATGAGCGACTTCTATGCCGTGAAAAAAGACATTTTTCCAAGCATGGATTCACAAGACAGCCAAGAGGTGGGTTGACGTCAAATTTGCACAATGCCTTTTCAAACAATTTTTCGCTGAATTATACTATTTTTTCGCTGAGTTATTCTTTTTTTCGCTGAATTATGGTATTTTCCCCGCTAAATTATTGTGGTATTTTCCCCAAATGAGATGATGTGACAGACTGTGAGACGTACATGTATATGAATCTGTGTCCTGTCGGACAGTCCTGTCAAGAAGAGAGTCGTTTTTGCAGTCTTTTCCATATTTCCCCGTGTCACCTCTCCCAGATGCAGTAACCAAAACTGAAAAAAAACTCCTTTGATTTTCAGTCCACTACGGAAGAACCTGGCACCAATGTCGACTGGAAATGGACAACTGAACATGTTATCTATCCTGCCCTCAGGAAAACCCTTCTTCCACCGAAGGTTTTTGCTGACAACACGAATATTCTGCAGATAGCCAATCTCCCAGACTTGTATAAAGTGTTCGAACGTTGCTGAAGACTTGACTTGATTTTTAGCTCATGCAGATTGAAAGTTCTGCCTTTAAAGCGGCGAATCCACTGTCGCGATTTGGGCTTGAGACGGGGTTGCGGTGCCTTGCGATCGCCTTACATGTATATGGCAATCGGAAGTCCTTATATGGTAACCGCTAGGGAACGCAACCGCGTCTCAGGCCAAAATCGCGACAGTGGATCACCCGCTTTAAGCAAGGTTCATTGGCACACGGATCCGATCCGTTTCCAGTCCGTTTGCCCCTAGTTTTCCGGATACGACAACGCTGAAGTCCATTTGATAGATTTTTTACGGACATGAACCGGACCAATTCCGTGTGCCAATGAACCCTGCTTTAAGCAAGGTTCATCGGCACACGGATCCGATCCGTTTCCAGTCCGTTTGCCCCTAGTTTTCCGGATACGACAACGCTGAAGTCCATTTGATAGATTTTTTACGGACATGAACCGGACCAATTCCGTGCGCCAATGAACCTTGCTTTAAGGAGCACGGATTATGCGATCTCGAATGGGTAATTTGACTTCCGACGTAGAGGGAGCCACCTAGCGGCAGCAGTACCAACTACAAAAATCCATTACAAAATGTACGCAGTAAATAAATGGGTCATTCGCCGAAACGTAGTTCGTCCCTTGGGTTGGAGAGTGGCACGGTGGCGCCATCTGTCGAGAAAAAGTGGAAATACCGTGCTCCTGTAAAAGCAAGGCCCTTGTGTCCAGTTTTTAAAATAATGGGCACATTATTACTAGGATCGCTCCCCTTTCGTACAATCTGACTACATATATCTCATTTGTTAGGAGAAATGTTGGGAAGATATTTATAAGAGAATACTCAAACCAAAAGACCTCGCTCAACACAGGCCCATGTGAGGGTTCGTCAGTGGAATTGCGAAGTTGAGGACCACCTGAGCACGAGGATGAGGACATGAGTTTATGAGTACTTTGTGTATGCGTGTAAAAATAAATCAAATTCTCATTAATTCATTGACAAATCTTTTCTCTCTTTGGGCCGTATTCTAGAAGCTGCCTTAACTCTAAGGTTTACCTTTAGCTATTGTTTACAGGGCAAATTACAAAGGCTTAAAGTAGACGTTAGAGTTATGGATCGGAGGCCCATTGTCTCGCCAATGCATCCTCCCATTGCAGGGCTTCTTCACGCTCCGTATTACACGCTTGCACACACTTTGCATGCAAGTGTATGAACACGAGCGAGACCAAAAGCCGTGCGATGGGAGAGTGTTCCAGTGAGCTGGCGCGGGGTTCACAATCATGACGTCACGGACTTGAAGAACCATCATGGCGGCCACGTTTGATCACGGTATTGCGCATCGAAATTCACCTATTCTCCCTCTCTCATCTGACAGCGAGTCCATTGATATGGTAATCCAAAGCCACGCAAGGGTCGAAGTTCAGACTCAAAGCATGACGGGATTAATAAACATGGCGTCAAATGTTTTCAGTAAACATGTGAAACTTCATACACTAATAGCATATTGCTCTTAAAAGGCACGAATATTGGTAAGTTGATGGTTTAGTCCTGCAAAACACTAACCGAAGAACTCATAGTAGTAACAGTTCCCCGTAGTGTAGCCGTTTACTGCGTATTTAAAGCCACCACGGCGAAAATTAACAGGTGCATGCATCGGATTCGCACTGTAGGCCTACTAGCCTACAGGGTGGGCCAGAGAAAGTGTCCCCTGACCAATATCCCTACATGTAGGCCTACATCCAAGGATGACGATGAAACCCCTGACCAAGATACCCCCTCATCCAAGGATGATGATGCTACCCCTGACCAATATTCTTTCATCCAAGAATTGTGATGATGATGATACCCCTGACCTACGTTCATCCAAGGATGATGATGATACCCCTGACCTATACACCTTCATCCAAGTATGATGATGCTACAGTACCCCTGACCAATATCCCTGCATCCAAGGATGATATTGATGCCCCTGACCAATATTCCTTCATTCAAGAATGATGATGATGCTACCCCTAACCAATATCCCTTCATCCAAGGATGTTGATGCTACCCTTGACCAATATCCCTTCATCCTTCAATGGCAAGGATATTTCCCTCTAGGGCCGCTTTAACCAAGGATATCTCGATTTTGATAGCATCAACAGTGCCATAATAAGGAAGTTATACTTTTATTCAGGGGTGAGCCACTTAATGGAGAGCTTACTGTACTGTGGATAATCAGAATCATTGTGGATGTGACTGATACAGATCAATAGTAGGTAGGGTACCGGTACCTTTGAAATAAACACCCTCAAACAACATGCAAGTGCATGGGAGGTATGGGGAAAGTCTGTCGCGGTATTACGCATCCAAATTCACCTGTTCCCCTGTCTCTGGCCTGTCAGCGAGTCCATTGATATGGTAATCCAAAGCTACGAAAGGGTCGAAGTTCAGACTCAAAGCATGACGGGATTAATAAACATGGCGTCAAATGTTTTTAGTGAACATGTGTAAAACTTCATACGCAATTGCCCTAAAACGGTATGAATATTGGTAAGTTGATGGTTTAGTTCTGCAAAACACCATCCGAAGAACTCTTTGTAGTAACAGTTCCCCGTAGTGTAGACGTTTACTGCGTATTTAAAGCCATTACGGCGAAAATTAACAGGTGCATGCATCGGATTCACACTGACACTGTAGGCCCACGAATATGAATTTTTACTTCCCCTCAAGTTCTGACAGACACCTGCAGGTCTGACGTTGCTTTCGGGGCTTCCCAATATTACAGCACCCAAGGTCATGATACTAGGCCTACCCCTGACCAATATTCCTGCATCCGAGTGCGACGATGCTACCCCCTTACCAAAATCCCTTCTTCATGATGATGCTCCCACTAACCAATACCTTCACCCAAAGATGATGATGTTGCCCTGACCAATATCCCTTCATCCAAGAATGATGATGATGATCCTACCCCTAACCAAGGATGATGATGCTGCCCCTGACCAATATTCCTTTATCCAAGGATGATGATGCTACCCCTGACCAATATACCTTCATCCAAGGATGATGATCTGCTACCCCTGACCAAAATACCTTCATCCAAGGATGATGATGCTACCCCTGACCAATATCCCTTCATCCAAGGATGATGATGCTACCCCTGACCAATATCCCTTCATCCAAGAATGATAATGATGCTACCCCTAACCTGACCAACACTTATTACCAAGGCTGATGGTGCTACCCCTGGCCTATATCCCTTCGTCCATGGATGATGATCCTACCCCTGACCAATATCCCTTCATCCGAGGATAACGATGCTACCCCTGACCAATATCTCTTCATTCTAGGATGATGATGCTACCCCTGACCAATATCTCTTCATCCAAGGGTGATGATGCTACCCCTGACCAATATCCCTACATCCTATGATGATGATGCTATCCCTTAGCAGTATCCCTTCATCCATGGATGATGATGGTATCCCTGACCAATATCTCTTCATCCAAGAATGATGATCCTACCACTGACCAATATCCCTTCATCCAAGGATGATGATGCCACCCCTGACCAATATCCCTTCATCCAAGGGTGTTGATGCAATCCCTGACCAATATAGCTTCATCCAAGGATGATGATGCTACCTCTGACCAATATCTCTTCATCCAAGAATGATGATCCTACCACTGACCAATATTCCTTCATCCAAGAATGATGATGCTACCCCTGACTAATATCCCTTCATCCAAGGATGATGATGCTACCCCTGACCAATATCTCTTCATCCAAGAATGATGATCCTACCACTGACCAATATTCCTTCATCCAAGGGTGATGATGCTACCCCTGACCAATAATCCTGCATCCAAGGATGATTGTTCTCCCCTGTCCAATACCCTTATGATAACGCTACCCCTGATAGAGGACCCCGGGATGACAGATAGTGTTACTCCTGACCAACACCTCGCCAACCATGCATGATGATCGATGTTGATGATGATGATGATACAGCCGATCTTTGTCACCCTGAACTCGGGAATGATGACGCACTCTTCTTCTCTCCTTTCAGATAAGGTAAATCAGTGGTGCAGGCCTACGTCAGTCGGTCATCTCGCTGCAGCGGCCATCCTTGTTTTCGTCCGTGGCCCCGTTACCCGATGAGAGTTTCAACAGACCTGGGACTTTTGAAGTCTTCACGACAGTCAATGTGTCCCGTTTGCATTGTGAGTAACCTTCATAACAGTAGGCCTACCATAAACGATCTCAAAAACTCTCCAAGGCACTGATGGATAGGGTCTAAAGGCAGATTTATACTTCTGACGCTGTCACCCTTGGAGATCAACTTACCACCTTATCCTACTCAATATTCCCCTTCTTTCCTTTCAGGTAAAGTGAATCAGTGACGTACGTCAGTCGGTCTCCTCGCTGCATGCTCGCTGTCGTCCGCGGCTCCCATTACCGACATGACCGATGACAGTTTCAACAGACCTGAGTGTGCTTTTGGCGTTAGAGGGCATTGACCAAAACCTCGAATTATGGAGTGATGTTGTGTCCAGCTACCAAGACTTTCTCGTACATACGTGTTGTAAGCTGAGCATTTCTTCCGGCAAGGCTTCGGGACAACTCGGAGACCACATGAACGAAATGGTCGCCCTGTCAACCCTCGGAGTGAACGTGGTCGCTTCAGAGCCTGTGTGACACCTTCGGAGACAATGCCGCCGTGACAGGGATCTAAGTTCCCTGAAATCTACGTCCGTTTTTATTCACAACGTGGGATTATTATGTCCCAGACTCTCATTCCTAGGACTTCCTTTATACTTCTGACGCTGTCACCCTTGGAGATCAACTTACCACCTTATCCTACTCAATATTCCCCTTCTTTCCTTTCAGGTAAAGGTGAATCAGTGACGTACGTCAGTCAGTCTCCTCGCTGCATGCTCGCTGTCGTCCGCGGCTCCCATTACCGACATGACCGATGACAGTTTCAACAGACCTGAGTGTGCTTTTGGCGTTAGAGGGCATTGATCAAAACCTCGAATTATGGAGTGATGTTGTGTCCAGCTACCAAGACTTTCTCGTACATACGTGTTGTAAGCTGAGCATTTCTTCCGGCAAGGCTTCGGGACAACTCGGAGACCACATGAACGAAATGGTCGCCCTGTCAACCCTCGGAGTGAACGTGGTCGCTTCAGAGACTGTGTGACACCTTCGGAGACAATGCCGGCGTGACAGGGATCTAAGTTCCCTGAAATCTACGTCCGTTTTTATTCACAACGTGGGATTATTATGTCCCAGACTCTCATTCCTAGGACTTCCTCTCCTCTGATAAACCTGTCATTTTCGCGTTTGAGGCAGCAACACATCGAGAAAACGTTCTGGACGGTGCGGGTGCTCTGATACGCAATTCAGCAACATTACTGACTTTGAAATGATCAACTAACATTGACGTTCAATCGTCTGGTTGGAATGCACGTGATTATTGCTAAGGACTATATTGAGATTTCACGGACACGTATGTTACCCAATCAACAAATTGTTTGCTTCTTCCCTATCATCTTCTCAGGCTGATGATACCACTCGTTCCCTGAATCGAACTGTCAGTAGTGAGTTAATGCGAGTTATTGATAGTAGTGTGCTCCGATTCGGTGCTTGGCTTCGCCACCAGGTGGCCAAAACCAAAAACAGAAAAATTGCAATAACTCTGAACTAATGAATGGATCATCTCCAAAATTTTATCATAGGTGTATCTAATGAGGACACATAACAAATATAACGGGTTTTTGATTTGACCTACTTTTCAAGTCACAGAGGTCAAGGTTCAGAATTTTGCATTTTTGTGGCAAGTTTCGTAATTATAACCAGTGGGGCTATTGTTCTGAAGCTTGGTACATATATACCCCTACATGCTTCAAGCGCCTCTGGTATTAGTGGTGTTCTGAAAACAGAGAGGAAGCCTATTTCAAAAGCAATCCAACATTAGATAAACGACAGAGCCCAACTCAGCCAAGTGCAAAGTGAGATTAAGCATTAGTCTGGAGAGAAAGCTAAAAATGTTCAAAGGTGGGGACAGGTTTCTTCTCCCTGGGTACAGGTGCGTCAGTTAGTCTGTGGAGAGGCTTGGGCATTGTCGATCAGAAACTTCCTTCGGGCCGTAGAGTGGATACCTAAGACGGTAGGCAGCCTGGTGAAATCGGCTTGATATAGGAGGAAGCTTGCAATGATGAGTTCAGGTCTTTCAATTATATTTCAGTATTGATGATGTAGCTCTTTTGGGGTGCATTGAAAACATAATAGAAAGGCCGTTCATCATTGGAAGTTTTAGCGAGATTTGAGTGGTGAAGTAACTCATTCAGTCATCATTCAGCTCCCCTTCTGATATACATGTTGCACGCATGGATATCAATCATGACCCCAATGAGGAAACCAGGTGAGGGGTGGATTGGTTGTGGACTGGGGCATGGAACTGTGTTTAAAAAAATACAGATCCATGTGTATCTGTTGATACTCCCAATGCTTCTACCGAGCAGGTCCTTGTAAAGTATGCCGCAGAGTTTCCTATGGATATTATTCCTACGGATATTATTCCTAATGGATATTATTCCTAATGGATATTATTCCTAATGGGTATTATTCCTGATGGATATTATTCCTATGGATGTCGTTATTCCTATGGATATTATTCCTGATGGGTATTATTCCTGATGGATATTATTCCTGATGGATATTATTCCTAACGGATATTATTCCTAATGGATATTATTCCTATGGATATGGCGTGGTAGTAATTTAAAAAAGTCGAGACGTTGGCTCCAAACACTTCTCACGCCTATCGGGTTTAGGGCGGACTCACGGATAAGTTTGATGGGATAGCCCCATGACAATGTCCAGTGCCTCAGACGAACTGCAGAAGAAATACTTCCTCACATTTGACCTGCACAAAATTTGGTCATGATCAAGAGCCTTTAGTTGCTCCACCGAGGTCGAATTTTTGGCATGATTTTATCTATTGCTTATTTCTTCTGTTCATAATTCAAGTATACTTGTTGTTAGAGGGCAGAGAAAGGGAAAAATTCTCCCTCCCCCTCCCAAGCTCTTCCTCTCTGATTTTTAGCTCATGTGGAGAGCTATTACGGTGGCAGCCCATATCTCATAAATTACTGCAACTGGAATATTTTAACCTTGAATTTGTATAATTTATGTATTATACATGTAGGGGCCTACCCTCTTTGCTCCATACATTTATAATGTTGGCAGTTGGTACGAATATAATGTAGTTTTTTGAGAAGTCGAGACGTAATATAGAGAGAAAGCTAAAAATGTTCAAAGGTGGGGAGGTTTCTTCTCCCTGTCTACAGGTGCGTCAGTTAGTCTGTGGAGAGGCTTGGGCATTGTCAGAAACTTCCTCCGGGCCGTAGAGTGGATACCTAAGACGGTAGGCAGCCTGGTGAAATCGGCTTGATATAGGAGGAAGCTTACAGTGATGAGTTTAGGTCTTTCGATTATATCTCAATATTGATGTTCCGGAAACTCATTTTTGGGTGCTTTGAAAATATAATAGAAAGGCCTTTCATCATTGGAAGTTTCAGTGAGATTTGAGTGGTGAAGTAACTCATTCAGTCATCATTCAGCTCCCTCCTGATATACATGTGTTGCTACACATGAATATCAATCATGACCCCAATGAGGAAACCAGGTGAGGGGTGGAATTGGATAGGGACTGGGACATGGAACTGTGTTAAAAACAATACAGATCCATGTGTATCTGTTGATACTCCCAATGCTTCTACCAAGCAGGTCCTAGCACAAGTTGCTTATAGCCGCGGAGTGCACAAAGTGCATATGGCGTTGGTAGCGTCGAGATGTTGGCTCCAAACACTTCTCATGCCTTCTGGGTTTAGGGCGGACTCACGGATAAGTTTAATGGGATAACCCCATGACAATGTTCCAGTGCCTTAGATGAACTGCAGAAGAAATACTTCCTCACATTTGACATGCACAAAATTTGGTCCTAATCAAGAGCCATTAGTTGCTCCACCGTGGTCGAATTTTTGGCATGATTCTTTCTATGCCATAACCAGGATTCGAACCGGAGTCCTTAGTTTCTGAATCATGCGTTTTACTGACTGGGCTTAAGAGACATGTCCTAGTTGCAGGACTGGGAAATATTAGGAACATGCACAGTTGCAGTTGCGTTAAGCCACGGGGATGGCGTCTTAAATTGCCTGATGATGAAATTGAATTTCTGCCTGTCTTGGCTTGTTGGGAACATGGTTATGTTTCGCTGCAGTGAAGGGCTTGATAATACACTACAAAAATTTGTTGGTACCGGTACTCATTTGTCGCATATGTAAGTGCTCCTTGGGCCTCTGAAAACACCCACGCCCCCTGCAATGCATGCCTCAAGCCCCAGGGGTATTGGTGGTGTACTGAAAACAGGGAAGAATCCTGTTTTAAAATCCAGCATTAGATAAACGTCCGAGCTCAGCTCAGCCAAGTGCAAAGTGAGATTGAGCATTAATCGAGAGAGAAAGCTAAAAATGTTCAAAGGTGGGGAGATTTCTTCTCCCTGGCTACAGGTGCGTCAGTTAGTCTGTGGAGAGGCTTGGGCATTGTCAGAAACTTCCTTCGGGCCGTAGAGTGGATACCTAAGACGGTAGGCAGCCTGGTGAAATCGGCTTGATATAGGAGGAAGCTTGCAATGATGAGTTCAGGTCTTTCGATTATATTTCAGTATTGATGATGTAGCTCTTATGGGGTGCATTGAAAACATAATAGAAAGGCCGTTCATCATTGGAAGTTTTAGCGAGATTTGAGTAGTGAAGTAACTCATTCCTTCATCATTCAGCTCCCCTTCTGATATACATGTTGCACGCATGGATATCAATCATGACCCCAATGAGGAAACCAGGTGAGGGGTGGATTGGTTGTGGACTGGGGCATGGAACTGTGTTTAAAAAAATACAGATCCATGTGTATCTGTTGATACTCCCAATGCTTCTACCGAGCAGGTCCTTGTAAAGTATGCCGCAGAGTTTCCTATGGATATTATTCCTACGGATATTATTCCTAATGGATATTATTCCTAATGGATATTATTCCTAATGGGTATTATTCCTGATGGATATTATTCCTATGGATGTCGTTATTCCTATGGATATTATTCCTGATGGGTATTATTCCTGATGGATATTATTCCTGATGGATATTATTCCTAACGGATATTATTCCTAATGGACATTATTCCTATGGATATGGCGTGGTAGTAATTTAAAAAAGTCGAGACGTTGGCTCCAAACACTTCTCACGCCTATCGGGTTTAGGGCGGACTCACGGATAAGTTTGATGGTATAGCCCCATGACAATGTCCAGTGCCTCAGACGAACTGCAGAAAAAATACTTCCTCACTTTTGACCTGCACAAAATTTGGTCAGAATGAAGAGTCAATTGTTGCTCCACCGAGGTCGAATTTTTGGCATTTCTTGTGCTCATAAATAATGTATATTTGTTTATTAGAGGGTAGAGAAAGGGAAAATCCCACCTCCCTCCCTCTCTGATTTTCAAGTTATATGCCCGCCTTAAGAGGGGTAGCATACAATGTAGTGCCCGCCTCCAGGGGGAGGCGTTGCATATTGCCCACCGCTAGTGGGAGGCAGAGCATGTTGCCCGCCTCCTGTAGGAGGCACCTGCGGGATCTATCAGTCGAAAAGGAATTGAATGAGATGCATCTTAGAACACTTTACATTTTGAAGATCAAACAACATGCTGATCATAAGGTTCGTGGTTTTTTCTACCCAGTCCACCCCTTTTGATAGCAATGTGTTCAACAGATACAGAGTACTCCACAAGTGAATTCCATGAATGCTGCCAGATTTTCCGAGCGGCCATGACACTTTTGGATTTTGCTTCCTGGAACGACTTTAATGTCCTGAGCATGTATGGTGTATCCGAAGTGCTGGTCAAGATACCCTTGCCACCTCAGGTTCTATGGGTTTTATGACATTGCTGCCACTCCCTGAATGTGTCATTTACATGCTTCTTCTCTGAGAAAATTGTACCTGCTTTTCATGTTTGGTAAATTTCTTTGATTACGTAAAGTAATTAAGCAGTAATTCTTGGGACTTTGCTCATTTTCTGTTTCTATAAACATGATAAAGCAAAGTGATCACATTGGACCATAAAAACAGTCAACTAGAGGTGTCTTGTCTGCTTTTCTCAGAGTGGCCTGGATCTAAGCAATATGAAAATGTACACAGCAGCTTCCCCTTAAACTTAACCGCCGATAGGCATGGAAAAAGTTGCTACACATAAAAGAATGAGTTGAAGTATGGTACCCTACCCGATGAAGGGTTAGTAATGGTGTCACAGCGCGTCTAATTTCTCAACTGATGAAAGGGATGGGGAAAAAAATTATCCCGATTTGAGAAATTTAAAAATTCTCGACTCGTAAAATGCCAAAATTTTCCACTTATTTTTCGCTTCTATTTCTTACTCCCTTATTGCAAAACTTTTAATGATAAGCGTGTTTTTGACCACTTACTACATGTACGATAAAAATAACTGTCAATCATTTCACTTGGCCGGCTGCCACCGTGAGTGAGATGACGTGAAACGAAATAACAAAAAGTACGACATACAAAATGTTATTGAAACTTGTTCACGAAATTTGCTTTAAAACATCATTTTAGACCAAGAGTGGCTAGATTCTTTAAGCATTATGAAGAGATAAATACATAATCTTTGGACAGCAAGCATTCTTTTATGAAAAACGACGATATTGGGTCATATGAATAAAGACTAGCAAATGCTTTTACTTCAAATTTGTACAGCATTGCCTAGTGCATTTGTATTGCAAAATTCAAGTAAAAGCATTTGCTAGTCTTTATTCATATGACCCAATTAGTGAGATTTTGAAGATTTAATCTAAAATCTCGTCATCGATAATTTTGTTCCCGTCAGGCAAACACCGGCCTCGATTGACGATTTACCTCTTCTTTTTCCCTTATCTCCTTTGGAGGTGATTATAATATTGTTTTGTGCTATTTTGATTCAATTCAGAGCCTAAAGGCGGTGACAGACTGGCGCGTACGCGACGCGTAGCGCAGGCGTTCCGCCAATCAGATTCTTCGGTAGATGTTTCGGTACCGCCTCCCTGATTGGTTAAACGCTTCCCGACGCGTTGCTTACGCGCCAGTCTGTCACCGCCTTTATACAGACTATCTAGGGGTCTATGCCAAAACATTCCACAGCTGTTACAGCTGCGTTGTACATGTATGTATGTCAGTTGTGGACTGTACACGGTAGTTGCGAAAGGACACTGATACAATATTTGGTTTCTTTTCGTTTTTCCGCCCTTAAAGGAATTATTCTGTCGGTATAATTTCTCCGAATTCCGACGTTTTATTCGTGTTCCCGACATTCCTAATCTCACTGCTATATAATTCGCCTGAATGTCGAGAAACCGGAAGAAACAGTCGGATAAACGGAAGTAAAAAGTCGGGAAAACAGAAGTAAAATTTCGAGAGAAAAAAATGAAAACAAATATCAATTTGCTTCAGAAAAAAAATTGGGAGACAGAAAAAAATAAAGTCTTGTATAAAGTAGGGAAAACGAAAAAAAATATTATGCCCTTTCGCAGCCACCGTACATTTTCATATGTATATGTTCAAGTTAATTTTGAAAATGTAATAAAGAGTGTGGTCATTTTTAAACAAATAACTCACGTCTTTCTCTAATCGTTTGTTATGTCGTGGAGAAATTATACTTGTAGTATAATTACTCCAAGGTCATGGTGAGCTCTCTCACCATGACATCGAGCAGGATGGAGAAAGAACATCTTTGCCGAGATTACAATCTGCAAATGGCGCCATCCGATTGGATGCGCGCCATTGAAACATGCAGATTGGATGCGAATATCAGAGGTGAACCATCGTCAACAAGATGGTCCGACAGAAAGCCGACTGAACTTCGAACGAAAGGAATAAATTTCCGAAGTCAGTTAGACTGAACGACGGGTGAGTCGCCGGTGTTTGTGGGTGTGAGGGTTCAGGCAAATTAAAAATTTTTGGAAGCGAGATCATCCGATCAGAAGTCCCGAGTCAACCCCTTGGCTGGCCATACCTTGGGCTTTGAAAACTTTAAGGCATTTTTTGGTAAAAAATATACCTGGGCGACTATAAGAGGAACATCGATACCTATACCAGTGTGAAGCCCTCGGTGGCTCAGTGGATAGGGAGCTGGGCCACCAAGCAAGAGGGCTGGAGGTTCATAGGTTCGAATCCCACGGTGAACAGTCTTTTTCCACTTTTTTCGCATTTTTTGCATCAAGGTGCCGGATGGTCCCCTGGAGGGCTCCCAGCCCGATTTTAGTTCCATGCTCGCCCGCTAGGGGCGCTGTTCAGGTTCGTAGTTTCATATCCTGCCGCTAGGAGCGCTGTTCGTGGGACCATCCAGGGGTGAAAAATGAATGGCGAACAGCGCCCCTAGCGGCCGGATATGGAAGTTCCATATCCTGCCGCTAGGGGCGCTGTTCGCCATTCATTTTTCACCCCTGGATGGGTCGATCGTAGTGCCACATTCGACCGCTAGGGGGCCTGACGCAGTCCATACCTGGGACACCCTGTAGAGGCCAGAATAATGCTTCTAGCCTCTAAACTAGGGTGTCCAGAGACTGCGTCATTGCAACATTCGGGACGACACAAGGAGACGTTTATATACTTTGATCAGGATTTATTAAAACCATCAGAAAAGAACGTAATACATAGATAAGGTTTCTATACAATGGATCTTGTTTGGGGAAGTACAATGGATAACTTAAAGAAAAAACACGTTATTTAGGCCTACTTATAAGTCCATACAAGCAATTACCCTACTAGTATTTCTTATCCACACGAAATGACAACACACACAGATGAATCCCCGATCACTACGTAGTCCTTCAGAAACAATGCATGGGGAGTGGGCCTATGGTTAGGGTAGCCAAAGGTCTAACACAGCTAGTATCTTCCAGCAGTATTCGGCCATTTTCGATCGGTAATTAGAAAACAATAGAATTTGAGTACTTATCTTTGCGTTTATTAACATCAACAGACTCTTCACATACACCGTGGGTGTCCAGACTTGATGTTACGAGTTCGAATCAGAGTCACTATCGACGAGGTCCCGATTGTAGAGCACGAGTAGAGAGGACGAACAGCGGCACCGATCACTTGGAGAAACGTTCCGACTGACGAGTACGAGCGAATGAACGAACAGCAGCACCGATCACGTGGAGGAAACGTTCCGACTAAACGAGTACGAGATAGCAGTAGTTCACGTTGTGAGAATCGTTCCGACTGACGTGTACGAGTACAGGAGATGAGCAGCAGCGCCGTTCATGTGGAGAAACGTTCCGACTGACGAGTGTAGACGAGTACAGGAGACGAACAGCCGAGCCGATCACGTGGAGAAACGTTCCGACTAACGATTAGGAGTACAGGAGACGCCCAACGAGTAGTACGAATTACAGCAGGTACGACGAGTCTCCATCCCGGACTGAGGCAATTCACATCGAAGGTCTTCAAAGTCAGGACACCATCTGCAATGCAAAAACAAATATCAGATTAAATGTATTCAGTAAAAAAATGTAAGAAGAAATGGAAAAAAAATTAACGAATAAATAAACCAAAATGAAAAAACAAACATCACATTAAATGCATTCAGTAAAAAAATTGAAAAATGAAAAAAAAATAAACAAAAATATCAACAACAAAATACGTGACCCGTGAAACCAGGTAATCAAAGTCAAACATCGTCGTTATACTATAACTAACATGATAAGCTGCATGACCATTTTCTTAAACCTGTCGTGCATAAAAGAGCGTTTCAGTTTCCATGAAACCACGGATGTAAATATTTACAAATTGATTCAACTGGGGATGATCCCAAAGAAAAACAAAAACAAAAGAAAACAAAACATGGAATTCTGGCTCAGCCGACTCGAGTCACAACAAACATGACAAAAGCCTGTGTCTGGTAGAGGCAATCCATCATGGCCGACAAGGTCTCGTGAGATCTCGCGGATGTTTCCGAAAGCAAAGAAAATCGGAAAGTGAATGCACACAGGCCAAAGATGGTAAAAACCAGTGGAACATTCAGTTTTCTCAAGAACCTGCATGATTATAGGCAATCATCATGGCTGCCATCATCATGGCCGCTGCCGAGATCTCGTTGGACTTCGGATCTCGTGTCATCTCGCACGTCGCGATCGAGCGCCGCCAACCGGCAGGCACGAACTCCCCGCAATCCTCAACTGCTTCACTTCGTAGAGCCGCATTTGGTCAACAGATGGCGCCTGGCGCGAGTTTTAGAGCCAATCAGCACGCTCCTTTCAGAACACTTTGGCCCGTTCGTAACGGATGTTCTTGTGCTACCATGGCTACTAGATCACATGACTCGCTCAGCCAATGGAGAAAAATGTATCAGGCGAGCTTGGTTACTGGTTGCTCGGCGCTCTCATTGGTCGATTCTCTCAGCGCCATCTGTTGAGCAACGAATTTTACGAAGTGGAGCAGTCGTGGAGAGCGGGTAAACCAAAGGGGCGCAGCTCACAACTACGTAGGGAGTAGGTCTACACAAAACCGGACCAGAAGACTCACAAAAATAACATCCATACCCATAAAAATAAACGCTACTTACATGAACATTATCCTTTATTTGAATGAATTTGTATCCGTTAATTGAGAAATCCTTCGTCAACAGAATGCCCGACACGATATCCATTTTGAAATGTATTTGATTTTTCGTTTTATTTGAATTGCCCTTACAAAGAAACAAGGTACATTTACAAGGCGCCGTTCTTCACACTGAGCGTGTACATGTACATGTAGCCTACGTCAAGAAATCCTTGGATTTTCGTCGCCTCTCGTAAGAATCCACATGAAGTATCCTTGACTGCATGATTGGAAGCATGCCACCATAACGGCGGCCGTGATCTCGTAGTATTGTAGGATCTCGTGTCATCTCGCGGCAGTTGGCACGTCGCGATCGAGCGCCACCAAACGGCAGTCTCATTGACTCAGGCCCCATCTCCAGAAAATGCGAGACGTCGTGGGGAGGGGGCGTATCAGACATCCGCAACTCGACAACAGCAAGGGGCGATCGTAGCCCTCTTCTGGGGAAGCTGGAAAGCAAAATGACATATTGTACAGCAGTTGGAAGTTTTTTTACAGTCCTACACAAGACACATAGAGTCTGAGAGCAGTGTCACTCTGTCTCACTGAGTGAACCGAAACCAAGTTCTGAAAGAACAAAAACAGTGAGAATGACCGTGTACGAGGTTTTCCGGTTCGTCTGTAGAAACAAGGCCAGCAAAGGCACTTACCATCAGTTGGATTCTGGTCGGAAGTTGGCGATGTGTGCCAGACAGCACCTTCGGAGACTGTCACAGTCAAACGAATGGCATATAGTTGCATAGAGAACGGATGCATATTCTGAAAGGAAAGAAAGGAGGTGAGAAATGACTTTGCATGAATTCTTTGGGTTGTCTGATGAAATTAGGCCTCCTGCATTCACTTACCATCAGTCATATTCTGGTCAGAAGTTGGCGACAGGGCAGACAGCACCTCAGGACAGTTTCAAATAGACGTCATTCAGTTGCAGGAAGAACCTCAACCACATTCTGAAAGACGGAATATCAGACGGAATGAGCGTCTTTGAGGGTGGGGGTTAACGGGACCAGCATATACACAGTCAACTACCTACCATCCGGTCAGATGTTGGGAACATGGCATGCAGTGCAGACAACACCTTCAAACAGATTCACTTGCAAATGGACGTCATTCAATCGCAGTTGAAGCCAACTTTATGCTGAAAGGAAACAGATGAAATGAATTCGCAGTGAATGTAGTGTTTTGGGTCATCTGTGCAAACAGACCCTGGATACATTGGCAGCTACTTACCATCAGTTTGACAGCAACATCTGACAGTGTCACCAACATTGGAGGGCATTCAGTCGCAGAGAGAACCTCAACCATGATCTGAAAGAAAGGGCTTCAGATGGAATGACTCTGTGAAGATTTTGTCTTCTGTGCAAACAAGGACAGCATACATACACACAGGTAGCAACTCACAGCTGTTTCAGGCTTTTGAGTCCTTCCATCGAAATGGTTTCATAACCTCTTTAGGTTCTTGACTATGAAGTAATATGTCTTACGTGTTTCCTTAGGTGTTAACTTCGTTACGAGGCAATAAGAACGTTGCATCATTGCTTGCTCATTTGCATTTCAAATGGCAGACTTTGTACACAAAGGAAATTTGTATAGCTTTCTTTTGTATATCTAAGCTCTCCGATATTAGAAATATCAGAAATGAGAAACTTTATTTGATGGCCGCATGCTTTAGACAAAATATCAGTGCACGACTTCCTATCCTTCTATTCGCCAAATAATCATTTGTGAGGAAGCTATTGTCGTCAGAAAAAGTTAAGTACATATTTCACCATGTAAGAATCCTCGGAGTAGAAAACGAATGATACAATATCCTAGCTGAATAACTACCAATCCACGATATATTCATACAAACTCGATCACGTTTGTGAATTTTCTGTTTTTTGAGAGCTCATTTGTAGAGGAATTCAAGACCTGTGCCTTGTTCT